>JAUUDZ010024837.1:0-11172 GCA_032361705.1 Panulirus versicolor | reverse complement strand
TGTTCCTGGGTGCTGAGGATGGTTGATTGTGTTCCTGGGTGCTGAGGATGGTTGATTGTGTTCCTGGGTGCTGAGGATGGTTGATTGTGTTCCTGGGTGCTGAGGACGCTAGACCGTGTTCCTGGGTGCTGAGGACGCTAGACCGTGTTCCTGGGTGCTGAGGACGCTAGACCGTGTTCCTGGGTGCTGAGAAGTGCATATTCTTTTTTTCTTAAATGCGCATTGCACTTGATCCCTGGTTGTCAGTCATCATATTGTTGAGGAGGGTCGAACCCCTCGGGGGTGTATGTGCGGTGTAGCGCCAACACCTCCCTGTACTTCAGGCCTAGTACAGTTCCTATTCACGTCATCTGTCGTTTGTGTGGGTCGTTGTCTCCTGTTTCCTTGAAAGTTCAGGCTGTATCTTCTTCCTTCTCTCATCGTTTCCATAGCAAAGACATCGGCTGTGCTTTTCCCCCCTAAACGATCCTTGAACTCCACCAACCTAACTATTCAACCATCAGTTTTGCGTAGTTCTCTATGGTTGACGTTACCATATCTTGTCGCCCGTGGTGTGTGTGTGTGTGTGTGTGTGTGTTACGGGGGGGAGAGTTGTACACTCGTGTTTCCCCGTACACATACACCCCAGTGTACGCCAAGTTCCCACCCATTTATCGACCAGCCCCCTTGGAGAGGATGAAGAGCTGGGTCGACTGCAGACCGACTGCAGCGGGCGGGATTCGAATCCGTCCTGGTGGCCCGTGCATGCGCGCGCCACCAGCCGGTACCGCTCACCGCTCCACCAACGAAGAGGTTACCATGCGAGATTCCTGTATACTTTAACCCAGGTAGCAACCCGGCTGGAGGAAGGCAAAAGTCCATTGTTGTGAAGATGAGTCGACAGGATGGAGACGTCTGAGGGAGTCGTGAAGGAGTGTCCACTCCTGACACTAATTACCTGAACTTCCCTCTAATTATCCTAATGACCTCATTCCCAGCTCTTAACTCTGGGCGTGTGTTGAGCGATTTACGTTATCCTGTGTGTGTGATGGTTTACAATACATTTACATACATGATTAGAATACTTTCCCATGTAAGACTGTAAACAGTTGAAAAAAAAGTTACTCATCCATCCAGATGTAAATGAATGAATGGGATACAGTCACTTTTTACGTGGATACAGACTTTATGTAAACGGAGCCGGCTGTAGTTAGCAGTCTGTACGAGCGTCTAATGCAATTAGTAAACTACCGTGTGTAGAATCATCGTTGCTTTAACTACTGTGTGCTTGTTGAGCTCTGATTGGTTCCCTCTGACAAAACAAAGAGGAACACGTTTTTTATTTAAGATGAAGGACATCTGCAGACATTTCTAGTTTACTCTGGTCTACATTTGTAGCATAAAGTACCTCTAAGACGTGTACAGTACACTCTAGCATACTGCCGTAGTATATAGTACGTCTAGGACATCTGTGGTATACTCTAGTATACTAACATAGTATAGAATACCTCTAGGACATCTGTAGTATACCTTAGTGTACTACCATACTCTAGGACATCTGGGTATACTCAAGTATACTACCCTAGTATAGAATACCTCTAGGACATCTGTGGTATACTCTAGTATAGTACCCTAGTTTAGAATACCTCTAGGACATCTGTGGTATACTCTAGTATACTACCCTAGTATAGAATACCTCTTGGACATGTGTGGTATACTCTCGTCCAGTTTGATAACGTGAGGCCGAATTTTTCGTTTATCGTTCTTTAGATAAAAGTTTTCCGGAAATTTGAATCTAATACTTCAAAAACCATTTACTACAACGCCAACTGTAAATGTAAACAATGCAAGCAAAGCTTGGAGATTCTCGGCCGCTATTCTAGATATTGTTGAAGAAATGATCAGTATAGAAGCAGATAATGTCAATATTGTAAACAAAAGAGCATCAAATCAACAGGTAGATAAATGCAGACAAAGGACAACAACCCAACAGGTTTCGCATTTATTGCCAATGAAAGGAGCAGCATCAACTCGACGGATATTGCAGATCTTGCAACACAAATATAGATTAAACAGCTTGAGGTAGTCGACCGACAAATGCCCCTCCCTAAACACACACAGAACCTGGACGTGTGAATTGAAATCACTCTCGATAAAGCAGCAGCAGGTCATTGTACAACTGGGGTGAAGGGATTTCTGGGATGGAGAGAGAGAGAGAGAGAGAGAGAGAGAGAGAGAGAGAGAGAGAGAGAGAGAGAGAGTGTTTCCCGTAAAGCCGGTGTCCCATGATGTGTTGGCGTTGCATCAGCCTGGTCCTCTGTGACTGCTTTAGCGGGGCCCCCCGGATCAGTTTCCGTTGGTGTTGTAGGGTTGTAGTTATGACAGATGGAGTAGTGTAGCGATGCCTTCGCGCCGTTATGGTGTAGGATACCATGATGTAGTCTGCATTTCGTGGTCTCGTGGCTGATACAGTGTATCATGGCCAGATGTAGCGTGTTGTACACACACAACTACACTTTGTAACCCATGGTCTCGACCGGCTGGCGTGGCTGGCTTCCTGAGCGCTGGATGAGCCTCAGGAAAGAGAGAAAGGGACGTCTGGGACAGGATATGTATGGCTGCTTGCCTTTCCAACAAGTACCCATGCTCACGTGTGTGTGTGTGTGTGTGTGTGTGTAGGACGAGCAAGTTAAAGGTCGATGCAGACGCGCATCCGCTGTATATATGTTCATGCAGTCTCTTCCTCGAGCCACGTCCCTACTTACTCTCACATTGGACAGAAAATCACACAAACACAGGGAGTTAGTGTTGTTGTTTTTTTAAAGGCCTTTTTCTGTTTTCTAGTCCTCAGTTAACCCTCGATAGAGATTCAAAGTCTAATTTAAACGCACTTTGGCGCTGTTTCAGCAGCGTTTTGAGTTGATCGTGCAGATCCATGTTATGAAATGGGAAATCCATCTAAAGACGGTGGGGTGGTGAAGGAGTGTATGGCGACTGCCTGCAGAATCTTTGCTTCACGAGGTGAACAATAAATCTGAAATGATATCCACAAAATCCATATCTATTTCAGAAAACACGGTCACTCGTAGGATTAGAATTGATACTGGAAAAGCTGTTTGATCAAATAACAGCTAGTGCAGTGAAGAAAATGCACGAATGAAAAATATATTTTCAAATGTAGATGTGAAAAAGATTCGATGCAGCCGAACGATTGATCATATGTAATGAAAATGGTTCTTTGCCTACACATGGCCGGGGATCTCTGTGGTACAGTATGTTTTGGAGCTAATTTTATACGAGATAGATAATCCTCGGAGAATATTCCATGGGTAGTGTTTACTGCTTCACACACACACACACAAAAAGTTGTTTTAATGGCGTCTGACTTTCATGATTCAACACTAGCACAGGAGAATGATATTAAACCATTTTTAGATAACGGGAGCTTGTGTGCGTACGACCGAGAGGGAAAGTTGGATGCTGAGGAGGGTGAAAGGGTTGACAAGCTGGGCAGAGGTTGCGGTGTGTGTATGTGTGATTGGTGCCTTCCCGTCTCGCTCCAGGCGGCTGGATTGGTTGAAGGAGCTGAAGACTATCTATCTATCCATCGATCTATCTATCTGTCTGTCTATATAAGTGTTTGGCACCTCGCTTGAGCAAGGTGCACCACAGCATTGCCATTTCCCTAATATTTTTCTCTCTGACCACATTCTCAGTAACCTCCCAGTCTCTTCATCTTCCCACAGCCAACATGTCCCTCCACTCAACAGTCCTAGTAACCCTCCTCCCCGCGAGCTCCCTCCCTCCCTCCCTCCCTCCTCACAACTCACCCTAGGTATTCACTTCCTACAACCTCCAACCCGTCCATCCAGTCAACACTTCCAAGAACGCAGAGCCGCCAGCTGCTACAACCAGGATCCCGTCCCTCCTGTCAGCTTTTAGAAAGACGTTCACGTCTCTACTTCCCGCCACCTGGAGCGAGACGGGAAGGCACTGATCACACACACACACACACACACACACCTCACTGTCCAACTTGTCAACCCTTTCACCTTCCTCAGCATCCAACTTTCCTTCTCGGTCGTACGCACACAAACTCCTGTTTTCTAAAATGGTTTAGTATTATCCTCAGACGTTAGTGTTTCTTAGAAAAAAAAAGAAAAGAAAGTCAGACGCCATGGAGAAAAATGTTCTGTTTTCAGTGTAGGGTGAACGCTACCTAGGGAATATTCTGTTAGGGGTATTCATCTCGGTTGAACTTATTACAAAAATATATACCCTATCTCATTGATCCCAGCCATTTGTAAGCAAAGGATCATATTCATAAACTGATACTTAATCGGAGAGCAGCATTTAGTTGTCGAAAAATCTAGATTTGTAAGATATATATATATTCATACCCCCATTCTCTTTACTGCACTCACTTTGATCAAACATGTTTTTCGACATCAATTCTAATCGTACGAGTGACCATGTTTGCTGACATCGATATGGATTTTGTGGATATTATTTCAGATATATTCTTCAACTTGTGAAGGAAGCGTTCTGCATTCAGTCGCCCTACACTCCTTTACCACTCCACTGTCTTCAAACTGGTCTCCCATGTCATGACAACGATCTCCACAACTGGTCTCCCATGTCATAAAGAGGATCTCCACAGCACTAAATGACACCCCAAGCTGTTGCTCTTGCTTCGCTGATAAATCAACTTATTCTCTCATTGTTTTGCTTTATCACTTATATGGCCACCGTTAGCAGGACACACACATACACGTATTATACATTTTTTCATACATATTCGCCATTTTCCCCATTTGCAAGGTAGCGTTGAGAACAGAGGACTGCGCCTTAGAGGGAATATCCTCATTTGGCCCCGTTCTTTGTTCCTTTTTTGGAAAAGTAAAACACATGAGGGGAGGATTTCCAGCCCCCAGCTCCCTCCCCCTTCTAATCGCCTTCTACGACACGCAGGGAATGCGTTGGGAAGTATTCTTTCTGCCCCAGGAATTCATTTTGTCTTCATGAAACTCACTCTCATAGTGCCCAGGAAGCCAGCCAAGTCTAAAGGGTGGGACCATAGAACATAAAGTGATGTTGTGTGAGTGTTTATTTATGTGGGGAGAGTAGCAGGACGACTGAGATATGTGTTCGATGTGCTCATTGTGGTAGTTGCATCGTAAGCATGACGGTTCCTGAGACGAGGTGAATCAGGGTGGGTGATTCCCAGATCGTAGACGAGAAAGGGTGACTCGTGTTTGTCTGGAGAGTGTTGTTTCATAATTATGTATATCTGGTGTTGTTGTGGTATTCAAGTATGTATTAGGAGGGCTGTTGTTTTATGTTAGTCAGATCATGTTGTATTATGTTATGGTTACATCTATTAGGAGTTGGGGAACCTGTGAGTAGAAGTTGTTGAAGTGAGAAGCAAGGGTAAACTTTTTACCTCTCATTGGAATTTGGCGGTTAGTTAGGCAACGGTTTGAGTGCAAAGAATTGAGCGTATTGCGCAGCTGACGTCTGTCGCCTGGGTATAAAAATGATACATGTATGGCGCAAACAATAACAGCCCAACGGTACGATCATTGGACACGCCGGTACGACCTTTAAGGACGACGGGAAGTACCTTGGGTTTAACGGCTTGTTTTCTGAATATGGCCTTTAAGAGGTCAGTTCAAAAGCCAAAATCATCATACTCAAGGGTCATACAGCCACGCTGAAGGGTCGAACCATCGTGCTGAAGATTCGTACCATTGAGTTCAAGGGTCATATCGTCGTGCTGAGAGGTCGTATCGTTGAGTTTAAGGGTCATATCGTCACAATCAAGGGGTTGGGTGTTGCTTTGCTTCGTCTATTGTTCCCAAGCCTCACGAACCCAATGATACGCTTCGAAGCTACCAGCTTCATTCAGAACTTTTCCCAGGATTTCTCTACAACAAACTTTTCTTAGATATTACTTCATTTAAAGACGTAAACTATATGATTCATGTTAAAAGTGTAAACAATGAGTTTTGCTTAACTTAGAATGCAAACAACAGACCTTCGCGTCCCTTCGAGGTTGTTTGTAAGCGGAAAAATATCAGAAATTCATGAATTAGTGTGGTGAAATTAGAAAGGGATACATAGAGATATTTCAAAAAGAAAAGCCTACAAGCTCTAATCGTGACTAAGAAGGTGCAAACGATGTCAATTGTAGACTTGAGGCAAAAGATTTATGAAGTCAATTCTTAAAAATGTCTTTAGTACTATAATTGATAATTGATAAATCATGCCATATGCTGACATATATCAGCCTGCTGAACAAATGAACCTCATCTCATTGGAAGTAAACCGTTTGCCCACGAGTTTGTACCAAATCAAGATTACCGAAACCTTTGATAATCTCGAGTGCCCGTAACAGATCAACTCTTACCCCTCTCTCCTCTAGGCTAGATAGACAGAAAAGATGATACCTGGCGTAGAAAAGTATGGCGCACACAGTCCTATCAACGGTAGACGACATAACGGTCCTTACTACTGGTCTCAGGTCCAGATACGTCCAAGGACGGCTAGTCCAGTGCCTGGGTGTGGATCTTTGCGCGCGTGTGTGTGTATATATTTGGGATGGGAGACTGAGGGTTATGTGTGTGTTGATGTGATAACCAATTTGTACTTTGAAGGGAGGCAGTTCTACACTCATGGGGTCTTACTTGTTATCTGTTTTCATCAATTGACAAGGCTACTTTATCTTCCCTCCTCAAACTTATTCTGTATCTTTATCTTTTTCCCTTGTTTTTTTATGAACTCAGTTGAATGCCATCAGTTCCCCCTGCTTCATCATAATTCACATTTCATTGCTGTACCTTTATTTCCTTTTGTTCATCCCAAACATTCCTTTGGTTCGTTCTCTTCGTTCAAACTCTTCATTTCCTGCTCTTATCTCGGTATCTACACGATTTTATTGAGATTGGCTCATTTTTCCAGTTTGCTGGTTATATCACTTTATCATAATTTCTGTGCACAGTGATATTGCTTTCTGCTTTGTGTAAACCGTCTCGCTACCTTATAAACTTCTTAATATCTTTTTTTCAGTTCAAACCAGTGTTTTCTCACAAAGTGTGCTTTTAAAGTATCGAGTATTTATTCATTTGGTCCATATTCTTCCTTGCTTCTCCGTCCACCTCGGCGTCAACCTTTTACAGGAGAATCCAGCAAGTTTTGTGCCCACTACATTTTCTGCCAAAAGATCTTTCCATTTTTTTTTACACGCTTCCTTCATTTAATGAATGTTCCTCACAGTTACCTTATATAACATTCAATAAACATTTTTTTTATGTCTTAAATACCTTACGTTCTCATCATTCTATTATTTCTATTTGTATGGAGAATCTTTGGAAGTCACCTTGACATTTCGTTGCCAGCCTTTTATCAGACAAGATGACCTAACCTGTTATCAATGACAAATTGGACTGAGTTGAGGTTACACTGATAACGAGTGGACATGTAACTCTCATGAATTTTTTAAACTTATTCATTTCACACACTTCGCTCCGGAATCAAAAATCAGTCAGTAATTTTCATTCGTTTATAATTTCAACGGAAGGTCCAACGACATTTTTTTATTCTTGTCCTATGGTATTTAAGTGACTGACTACCATCTGCAAATCGTTTATTAGTTATAAAGCTATTCAGTTTTATAATAGAGATCCTCTACCTAGGGTTATCCTTGATCAGGAGGGCAGACTTGGAATATTTGTAATATTTTACTTCTTATTTCAGTTTTGACGCAACTTTTGCCAAGGAATAAGGTCTGCTCTTACTTGCTTACATACATGTGTCAGTGCACCGTGGAACCACGACAGAAACTGTGCCTCAGTCATCTTTGTACCACACCACCTGGACATCAAGGTATCATCAGACGGTATCAAGAGGAATTTTCTTGGAGTGGTGGGATGTCTAATGTCCATTGTTTTCTTTGTGCTATATATCATTATGTTTTTAATACTGGGGCTTTATCTTAACATTGGCTATTGACCTTTACCCAGTACTGAAGCTTTCTGCCAGTCTCTGACATGAATTTCATATTACCATTTAAGAATTCAAGTCTACAATCGTATAAGCTCCTAGAAACATAGAGATGATTACTGAATTCTTAAGAGAAAGATGATTGGAAAAGAGAACATAGGATAGGATGTTAGATGGTTTTCCATACTTTATGTTTTAACATGGCTTCATATCCTCTCAGTATCGATAAAGGGTAAAGAAAATTGTGACTGGTAGTCCGTATAGAGCTCCTTGTGAAGGTTGTGACGAGATCTGTTTTGGCCAGACAGGCAAAAGTTAATTACGTAAATATGATGTTAGAAGCCAAGATAATAGTGCCTTATTACAACGAAAAGCCCCATTTGACCGCTGTATTCATGGAGAAAACCTCTACCATTGTTCATTCAAGTTGTGTTCTGGTAATAAATCTTCTGGAAACCTGTTTAATCGCAGGTTCCTTTGGGAGAAAAAATGTTATGGGCATATCCATGCGACACCGTAATAACTGATTTGTTATGAAAATTGATGGGTTAGGTGTGGTGGAAAGTTCTGACCTCTGGGTGACATGAGATGACCTCACTACGACCTCTCTGTTCGCCTTTTTTTTCAGATACATACTGTCATTTCCAATGAAATGTATTAAATATACGAGACCTCGTGTTATCTTTGTCTGTGCGGTCTCTGGGCTTTATGTGGTACACGGATTTTTTTCTTTTGTCATCATATCATATATATTCATAAGTATCTCACGACCAGCATTTTGATTGCCTTTCATCCCTATGGGAAATCTGGCAAATCAGAAACGCATAATGTAATGCCAGTAGAAAAGAATTGTCTCTGTGCTTAAGCACAGCTCTCCACACAATAAACTTACGAGTGACCTTTGATCAAAGTGCGTGTTTAATCTGTGGATTGTATGCTGATTGAGAATATGAAACAACATTCCAAAATATCAGTTTTCGAGTTGTTTGACCTGTTAACCTCACACAATCCTACAAGAAGCCACTAGAATGAAAAAATAGATAGTCTTGGATACTCAACCATGATACATGCCCGCCGAGATTCAAGTTGATCTTCCACAAAACGAGGGAATGCCGCAAAACCATGATTAATAGGCAGAAAACGAAACACAACAAAGATAACATCGTTCTCTATATGAGGATAACGTGCAGAGCAAAGAATCATATGTCACGTAAACAAATAGCGTATTATTCTAATGAATGCAGAATTATACCATACTTTATGCACTGTACCCAGGTTGGATGGGGTATCGTAAAAGTATCGTGAAGATTAATATATTTTTATTGTAATCAAATCATAAAACTTTCAAGCTGCTATTTACACTGTAGTACAGTATGAAGATGCAATGATTGACGTATCTCCAGCGACAGAACTGTAATGATACTAGTTTGAAATGCCAGTTATTGTAATTGGTTTTGATATCCAACTGATATCATTCATAAAACTATCTTCTCTAAAGAAATTTTGCTAAGGATTGTTGAGGCGGAAGTCGCTAAGAAACTTCAATGTTTCTCAAACTAGCAACTACAACAACATCCTTAGATAATGCATTTACTGCTTCAAAAAGCAGTATGTGCTTACTGAAAGTTTTTCTCCCTGGTGATTAGCTTGGATTTTTCGTATTTATTGGTTTTAGTATAGCTTCACAAACATTGGAATGTTAAATGTGCATCATTTGGCTTTACTTCCTGATCTTCTTGCTATGGAGAAGAGCTCCAATCATCTTATTAATATGTCTATACCACATATGGCACTGTACTTAAATGCTAATCGATTGACTGATTTATATGAGTATGATGACTGTATTTAATCAATGAAGATCATACCATTATCCTGTTATTTTTGTTTAGTACAATGTACGGCTTATGAATTGTAGATTGCAGTATCATTTCTTTTGATACCAAATATGTTTTATGCAGTTAATTCATATGATTGAGAACCTACATATATATAAAGAAAATCTTTCCAACAATATTTTTATCTAAACTGAACGCGTGCATCACATGACGTCAAATCAGCTGTTGATGTAAACAAACTGATCCCATCACGTACTGTTTTCTCGATTATGAAGTAACCTTGCTACTTAGAAAGCATGCATGATGCTTATGAGGCTATTCCCATTTTGGAAAAACTCCCATTGCAGATTGAAGCCGTCACTGCCTATGGTAAGTGTCCCTGAATGTGACTCATCAGACCTGACTTAGCATTTTGTGTTTAGGATGCATTTCATGTTATATACATGACAGATATTTTAGAATTTAGCTAACATTGCCTGGTTCTCATTCTCTAATCATGTTTCATTATTTGTTTAGGGTGTATTCTATCTTGTGTAAAGAACAGATATTTTAGAATTCACGTAATATTACCTGGTTGGTTCCCCAGGTTCTATTCATGTCTCATTATTCAGACTATTGTATATCTGTTAAGGATAGGAATTATTGCAGATATGATATATCTATGTCTTGGGGTAGGATATTAAGGTTATATGATTAAAATTTAGCTTTGCATTGAAACTACTCATGAAAATTACAACTGTTGTTTTGGTTTAGAAATATAGCAAGATGGTATTAAAAATTTATGTTGCATACTATATAATTATTATGCCGACAAGTCGCCTTTAGGGGGTCAAATGCAAATTTGCTAAAGTTTGACTCAATTGTACCAACTAGTCAGTGTCAGTGGATCGAGTAGTATTTTGGTAACTAGTTGGCACCAGAGGGTCAAACGATGTTTTGCCGATTATCTCATTTCTCATTATACACCAATGCCTTTTGCCTCTGCTCTTACCTTGGCTGAGCTAGATAATGTGTGGTTTGAACAGTTGGTGGTATTTGTCCACAGTGTCCATTTCATTCTTGAGAGTGGCATTTAGCTAGTCATACTATAGCCATACAACCGTAGTTGTTGTAACGTGCCCAGAGCAGTTTGTGTTATATCCAAACCAAGTATGGACATGCCACAATATCCATGAGGGTGACATAATGTGCCTGACTTTTTGCTAGCTCAGGTTTTTATTACTCATTAGGCTGCCTGTGTGGCCTTTCTTTGTCTGTTCCACTAATGTGGGAAACTGTAATCAGGTGTGAAAAGAATCAAAAGTATATATATATATATATATATATATATATATATATATATATATATATATATATA
>JAUUDZ010024826.1:0-11172 GCA_032361705.1 Panulirus versicolor | reverse complement strand
ATTTAGACACCCCAATCTGAGCCTTCAAGGAGGATGAGCACTCCCCGCATGACTCCTTCTGTTTCCCCTTTTAGAAATCTATTATTACTATTTATTATTCATTATTATTATACCTAATCACTACTTTCCACGTCAGCAAGGTAGTGCCAGGAAACATACGAAGAATGGCCCATCCACTCATATACACTTACATATATACATAAACGCCCGTACACGCACATATACATACATATACATATCAACTTATACATGCATATACATACACACAGACATATACATATATATACAGGAAACAGCATACATGAATTGAAAAATAGCTTGAAGTAAGAGATCAGAAGTCTAGCTTCTGTCACAACAGTGATTAGGTTAAGTGTAGGAAGAAGCATAGATACTTTAGACAGAGAAAGAGTTAAAGAAGGGTTTTGATTAGATTTACTAATATATTTACTGAGTTTTTTCATGTCAAATAGTACACTGTTTACAATTATCAGATTACTAAGCTTAGGTCTTTACATATGAAATAGGAGTGATCCTCCTTACATTTATGTTTTCTGGTTGCTGCTTTATGCGAATGATATTAAGTTGATAATCTTTTGTGTCTCCAGTTGCTCATCACTGGGAAGAGGTTAAGCCGCTTGGTAAGGGTCCATGTCCTCGACGAAGACAATCCTGTTGTGTGGTAGATTCAAAAATGTTTCTGTTTGGTGGCACAAGGTGAGTCAGATGTTTATGAGGGTGCTTAGAAAATTCATTCCAAAGGTATTTTATTGAAATATCCAAACAAGATCACCAAGACTCTTCTTGTAATATACTGATGTAAATGATTTCATAGATCCCTCAGACTTCAGTTGCAACTTTACCTCTTCATCCTGTCACCCACTACCCTTTCTGATCTGCCCACCTTTTGGATGCTGTATGCATCTCATGCACATGACATCACTGCTTCTCTAAATGCCTCTCATTCCTTGCCCACTCTTCTCAGTTCATTTGCTGTCACCTTTTGACATTCTACACTCATTTTCTGCGTGTATTTCTTCACACAATTTTCCATTCCAAACTCCCTCACTCTCACCGCCCTCTTCTCTCTGACATTGTCTGCTCATTTTCAAAAACCTTCACAAATTTTCATTTTAGCCTCCACAAGATGATGGTCAGACAGCTGCCTCTCTCAACACCTTTACATCCAAAAGTCTCTTCTTTTACAAGCCCATCAGTTAATTGATAGGCAATGAAGAATGTGAGGAAAGAGAGAATGTTATCTCAGAAAGCAAAAATGGGTTTGTTTGAAGGAATAGTTTTTCCAACAATATTATATCGTTGCAAGGCATGGGCTATATATAGGATTGAGCAGAGGAAGGTGGATGTGTTGGAGATGAAATGTTTGAGGACAGTATACAGAGTGAGGTGGTTTGCTCAAGTAAGTAAGATTGGACAAAGTGAAATGTTTTAGATTCCTATGAGTGAACATGGCAGTAAATGGAACCACAGAAGCAGAATTGAATCATAGGATGGGTGAGAGGGCCCAGGTTCTGTGAATGCTGAAGAAATTGTGGAAAGAGAGATCATTATCTGGGAGGATGAAAATGGGTATGTTTGAGGGTATGGTAGTTCCAACAATTATGAATGTGAGGCATGGGATATAGATAAAACTATGTGGAGGAGGGTGGATGTGTTGGAAGTGAAATGCTTGAGGACAATATGTAATGTCAGGTGGTTTGATAGAGTGAGTAATGAAAGGGTAAGATAGAGGGGTTACTGGTACTAAAGAGAGTGTGGTTGAGAGCTGAAAAGGGTGTGCTGAAATGGTTTGGACATATGGAGAGATTGAGTGAGGAAAGGTTGACAAAGAGGATATATGTGTCAAAAGTGGAGGGAACAAGGAGGGAGAGACCTAATGGGAGATGAAAGGATGGAGTGAAAAATATTTTAAGCAGTTGGGGCTTGAACATGCAGGAGGATGTTAGGCTTGCACAGGATAGAGTGAATTGGAATGATGTAGTATACTAAAGTCAGCGTGCTGTCAGTGGACTGATGCAGGGTGTTGAAGTGTCCAAAGTAAACCATGTAAAGGTTTGTGGGGCCTGGTTGTAGAGAAAGAGCTTTGTTTTCGATGCATTACACATGACAGCTAGAGAATGGATGTGAACAAATGCATTCTTTCTCCTCTGTTCCTGGCACTACCTTGCTGATGGTAGAAATGGCATTAAGTATGAAAAAATACATATATTTCTTTCTTTCATATTTGATCGCTGTTTCCTGTGTTAACAAGATAGCACAAGGAACAGACAAAGAGAGGCCACATCTGCTCACATCCATTCTCTAGCTGGCATGTGTAATGCACTGAAATCACACCTCCTAATCTTCAAACAGACCCCAGATGCTTCACATGCCTTGGGTCACTCCATTGACAGCACGCAGATCCCTATATACTACATCATCCCAGTTCACTCTGGCTTGTGCATGCCTTTCACCCTTCTGCATGTTTAGGCCCCAATCACTAAAAATCTTTTTCTTTCCATTCTTCCATTTCCAGGTTGGTCTCCCTGATCTCCTTGTTCTTTCTGCTTCTGACATATATATCCCCTTTGTCAACCTTTCCCCATTCATTCTCTCTCATGTGTCCAAACCATTTCAGCACATCTTCTTTAGCTCTCTCAACCATATTCATTTAATTTCCACACATCTCTCTTACCCTTTCATCATTTAGTTGATCGCACCACCTCACACTGCATATTGTCTCAAACATTTCATTTCCAACACACCCACCCTCCTTTGCACAACCTTATCTATAGCCCATTCCTCACATCCATATAGTAATGTTAGGAATTCTGTACCTTAAAAAATGCCTATTTTGCCCTCCCAAATGATGAGATCTCTTTCCACACACTCTTCAGTGCCTCTAGTACCTTCTCTCCCTCATTTCCCCTATGACTTATTTCCACTTTTATGATTCTGTTATATTGCATATTCTGTTATCTTCCATGTCCAGTCTCAGTTTAGTTCTTCCAATTTTTCTCCTTTCAAACTCACACCCCAACTAACTTAGCCCTAAATGCTTCTGTACTCAATAAACTTTCTTTTTTCACATTTACTCTCAACTTCCTCATTTCACACACCTTTCCAAACTCAGTGACCATCTTCTGCAGTTTCATACTTATATCTACCACCAGTGCTGTATCATCAGCAAACAGCTGACTAACTTCCCAGGCCTTCTCATGCCGTACATACTACATGCTTGTCCTGTTCTCCAAGACTCTTGAATTTGCCTCCCTTACCACCCCATCGTTTAAAAAATCAAGCAACCATGGTAACATGGCACACTCGTTCTGCAGACCAACTTTCACTTGGAACCATTCACTGTCTTCTTTTCCTACTCGTACACATGCCATACACCCTTGATGAAAACCTCTGTTTCTAGCAGCTTTCCTCCCATACTTTATATCCTTAAGCTCTTCCATAAGGCATCTCTATCAGCTCTATTATGTGCTTTCTCCAGATCCATAAATACCACATACAAATACATCTGTTTCTCTAAGTATTTCTTAGACACATTCTTTAGTTGAAACACCTGATCCACACATCTTCTACCATTTCTGAAACTGCAGTGTTCCTCCCTAACCTGATGCTCTGTATGTGCCTTCACTCTCAGTCACTACTGTCCCATACAACTTGCAGGGATGCTTAACAAATCTATACCTTTTTAATTTGAACACTCATTTTTATTCCCCTCACCTTTATACAGTGGCACTATACATGCATTCCACTAGTTCTCACGCACTTAACCATGATCCATATGTACATAGGAAATCCTAACTATCCTATCACGAACATAGTCATCCCCTTTCTTAGTAAATTCAACAACAGTAACATCCACTCCAGATGTCTTGCTGCATTTCATCCTTCGTAAGGCTTTCTTTACCTCTTCTCCCTTCACCAAACCACTCTTCATGACTCATTTACTTCGCATACTGCCCTGACCCAAGCACCCTACATCTGCCTCCTTGTCATTGAGCACATTTAACAGTTCTTCATAGTACTCACTCCATCTCCCTCTCACTTTTATCACTACCTGTTACCACTTCTTCCTTTGCCCATTTCACCAATGCTCCCATTTGTGCTCTTGATTTTCACACATTATTAATAATCCTTCCAAAACATCTTATTGTCCCTAAAGTTTACTAATACTCACTCACTTCAGTTCTCATTTGCCCTCATTTTCAACCCCTGGCTTTGATGGTTTCTCAGAGAATCATATGAGGGAGGGGCTTGCAAGAGTCTAACCCAGAAACATGCTTTTCAGTCTTATATCAGGCTTTTTTCATATGTAATAATTTAGAAAAAATCTTATTTATTTTCAGAGCAGAATGATAAAGTTGTCATTGCTGTGAACTGAAAATGATTGATTTATTCAGTTATTTGGTAGTTTTTATTAGATGTTCCTAACTTACCAGATTTCTACCTTTACAGAGTACTTTTTTGATATGCTATAGTACATGTGATTATGCTGTATATATTTATCTTTTGTATAGCCCTAAGGACAATTATGAAGAAGTTACAGCTTCAGGAGAAGATGTCTTTGGGGAAGAACTAACAGATCGCCGTCTAAAAGATCATAATGATCTACATGTGCTTGATTTTGGTAAGCTCTTTTATGTTATGTCAGCTTAAGTTGTATTAATGTTGTTGATGATATCAGTCTTTATATGCATCATCGTACCATAATAAACCGAAAACTATCTTGATATCTCTGAAACATATATTTAGTTATATATCAAGAAATATATATTTAGTTATCTTTAAAACTTATCTTCAGACGATTTAAGTTCATGTCTTTTGTGTCATCATTCTTTAAATGTTACATCTTACTCTTTCACAGCTTTCTGAACTTGAAATCTTGCTCCATTAATTCATTTCATTTACTATTGGAAATGGGATTTCACCAGTTATAAAGACTTTTGCCGTAGCCACCCCCTTGAGGGAGTTCCCACAGGGAATAGGCACCTGAGATATAGATTGATAGATAGATGGATTGAGGAAGTTATTATATATATGGGGATTACAGGTTACTGTGGGTCTTCAGGAGGACAAGCCTCCAGAAAGAAGTTTAAAATAAAGCATTCTATATATTGCATTTAGACATTTAAGCCATAGTTCAGAAAACTAGGGTGTTGTGCAGGGTAGCAAATAGGGAGAATCCAATGAAGTGCTATGAAAATGACCTCTTGCATGAAGCTTTATATACAACATCATTACTAGAGTTATCTTAGTACCAGTTTTACAAAAAACTTGATTCCACTGCTTCAAACTAGGATTATCAGTCACGCTCAACACATAATGCTTCACTTTCCTCTACCCTCACACAATGTTTTCCTTTCTGCCAACCTCACCTTCCTGCCAACCCCACCCAAAGTGATTACATCTCTGGCAGTTAAACCATTTGATGTCAAGTAATGGGTATTGTCATTCATCATTAGTGTTTTATGAAAGTCACTTCTGCTTATGAATCTTTATTATTCCTTACTTAGGTCAAGGTAGCATCGATACCACAATCAATATATCAATGGTATTAAAGGATGAATGGCTTGATCTTATGGCTTGAGGTCATAGAATGCCACTGTTTACCCACATTTGGCTTCACGCTCATGAGTCAATACTCTCAGGTTCATATGCCACAAAAAGGAAAGAGTAACTTCAAAGTAAATTGTTAGTTTATCAAAACTGTAGATATTATCAAATATAGTGAGACGTTGTGGATACTATTAACGACCTTGATGTTATAAGCATATATCCGGACAGTGAAACTTGGGAGTAGCTTGGAAAGAATGCTTTGAATTAGTGAGTTGATATTCCCTGGGTTCACATCACATGGAGAGAGGATTGACAATGTTGGATGAAAGTGGAAGTTGCTGTATATGATTTAGAATTGAAAGTGTTTCTTTTTGTTTTCTTAATGTCTTGTCTTACAGAACCTAGTCTCAAGACATTATGCCTGATCCAAGTGCAGAAACTGAAGCTTGACACTATATGGCTTCCTAGAGAGCTGCAGGCCCTTCTGGAGGTTATGAATTTACCAAACACAATAACTCGACCTCTCAACCATACTGGATAAGTCTCCTACTGATCTTATTGTTAATTTTGTGATTATACTTTGATTATTACTTGTCTATCCAACCACATTGCGTGTCATTTCAGCAGTTTGGCAGCTAGGCTTGTACACCTTTGCTAGATGCTGCAAGGTGATACAGTCCATGAGGATGACTGATTATGTAATGAAGCTTTGTACTTGATACACAAAAATTTTGGTCCCCTCTACTTAACATTGTGTAAACCAGGAGCTACTGAGATTATAGGATGGAAATTACTGTAGTAGAAGTTATAGTTTTGTAATAGTGAACTGGGGAATTTGTTGGCTCTGATGTTTTTATTTAATGATAACTCATCATCATTGCAGATTCTCACATCCAAAGCATTTGGAGTATATTTCAGTCCAAACTGTCTCTCCGTCCCTCAGAAACTTCAAGTATGTTCTTTTTTTATGGCGGTCATTAATAAGTAGTTTGCTGTGGCTGAAAGGCTCTGAAGTGCATTTTGAAATTAAAGCAGTATTCAGGTTGACAAAGTAAAAGAAAAGCATTGATATCCTACTTTATTAAAATGCAGATTAAAGATTACATGCACATGTTCAAAAATAAATTAAGCACAAGTGTTATATGTTGCTAAGAAGTTTGAGCTGCACTACCATCATAATTTACATATCACTTACCGTCTGCTTAGCCTTGTACTATGTAAGAGCCATGTCAAAATAAGTAGATATCCACACATATGGCACCCATACATCCATACCCAAACCACATCCACTGGAAGGTAGCAAGAAGAGTATCTGAAATATGGGAAATTGGTTACAGGGTAAGAATGACACTTACTGAATTGCACATGCTGGAAGAGAACAAAAGAATGGAGACATGATTACAACGTTTACAGTTTCAATTAGATCTGAAGAGAAGTATTGATCTGCATTTTAATGTGAAAGAAATATAACCACATGAGGGAACACCAAGAAAGTAAACAAAAGATTAGTTTAGAAAATGGGGAGAAATTCTGTAGTAACAATAATGATTGAACAGAACAAATTTAGATACAGGAAATGCTAAAAGTATATACATTTTTAAAGGCATGTGACAGCAGATTAGGTTTCAGAGATGGACTTCACAAGCATAAAACTCCCTTCTTATATTGTGCAAATAGGCAATTACATAACATGGAACACATAAAACAAATGAGACTGTCATTGAGCTTGAAATTGAATTTGGAGCAAGAGAATTGAAGAAAGAATTTTCTTCAATTTGGGTAGAAATACTCAGAAGACTTATGAGAGGGCAGTATGAGTGACCCAGAAAAAGGCTAAATGAGAAAATGTCTATGGAGTAGAAAGAAAATGGCCAAGAGAAATTGCTAGAGGTGTTGGACTAAGATTGTGAAAAATTTCTTGGGCTGAAGAATAAACTCTTAAGTGAAATTAAGGAGATTAAGAGAAAAATACCTGGGAAAATTGTTATCTTGTGGAACTTTTGTTGGTATGATAAGGAAGTTACAGAACACTTATAAAGAATGCATGAGGGCAAAAGTTGCACTGTAAGAAGAAAAAGAAAAACTTAAACAGATGAGAACAAAGTACAGTAAAGGTTCTAACCAACAAATGGGTTAGACTGAATTAGGAAGTAGTGGTGAAGTGGGAGGGAAAAAGACATACATTATTGATGATATTGTATTGGATGAAGAGTATATCCATTATAAAGAGGAAACAGCATTAAAGGAAGGAAATAGGATAAGTATGAAATTAAGGAAACAAGAACAGAAGGTATTGATAAGACAGATGGGAAGGCACAGAGGCTACGTGGTTTGAAAGCAAGCAAAGAATCCTGCATGTATGGATAAGTAGATATATAGATGGATGAGTTATTAGCATTGCAGTCTTTTTATTTTTGACAGAAATCTTTAACCAAAAATATATTATACATTCAGTACAATATTATATTATGTATTCCATGCATTTGATGTGGATAACCATTTTGACATATGTGTAGCCACATTATGACACTTTATTTATGATGAAATTTTTCTTAAAGATTTTCTTTATTTAGCACTCCAGCATGAAGGCAAACCTCATAAATGCATAGAAATGCATCAGTGGATGAGTTTAACTTAGTCATATATTTTAATTTGTTTTTATATTTTTATATATTGGTTTTCAGTAGTGATGATGTTGGTATCTGTAATTCTATTAACTCATTTCTGCAGCCTCATGCATTTTTTCTCATGTTTATTTAAAGTTAGCTAATAAGTAAGAATAGTAAACTGAACAGTTCAGTACAGTACCTTATCATGAAGTACAGAGGAGGGTATTCATTGTACAAGACTGACCAAGGAAGTTGTAAGAAGAAAGTAAAAGGAGATAGGTGAAAAAGATGCAGGGCAAGAAACCTTCATCACTTGTGAAGAAGCATCAGGAATGTTAACAATGAGAGAGTAGAGCTGTAATCAGTATTATTAAGAAAAGCAAAGAATTCCAGTTTAGAGATTGCATAAGGAGAATCAAAGCAGATGTTTTTAAGAGTTGTTGAAACAGAAGGACACTGAACCACCCATGAGATTACCAGAAGAATATACATTAACAAGGAAGAGAAGGAAAGGCAAAGAGTGAGGATTTTTTGCCTCCCCAGTGCAAGTTGATCATCCCTTCTATTTTCAGTTATACAGCTGCAGAACCCCATTCATATGGCTCATGCTGCTTTGATGTTGTACTCCAATCAGGATCAGGGAGATGATGGATTACTTTGGGGTGAGAAGTTCCTCAATGAGACTGTACCTCCTTTTATACACTGACAATGGTACAGCATTGCTGAAGATGACTCTTCACATGTGAGGTAACCACATACAAGTGGAGTCCAATAATTTTACCTTCATGACGCATATATATATATATTTTTTATTTATTTTATATTATTTATTATACTTTGTTGCTGTTTCCCGTGTTAGCGAGGTAGCATGAGGAAACAGACGAAAGAATGGCCCAACCCACCGACAGACACATGTACATACATACACGTCCACACACACACACATATGCATACCTATACATTTCAATGTATACATATATATATATACATACACACATATACATACACAGACATATACATATATACACGTACATAATTCATACCTGCTGCCTTTATTCATTGCCTTTGCCACTCCACCACACATGAAATGACACCCCCCTCCCCCGCACATGCGCAAGGTAGCGCTAGGAAAAGACAACAAAGGCCACATTCGTTCACACTCAGTCTCTAGCTGTCATGTATAATGCACCGAAACCACAGCTTCCTTTCCACATCCAGGCCCCACAAAATTTTCCATGGTTTACCCGAGACGCTTCACATGCCCTGGTTCAATCCATTGACAGCACGTCGATCCCGGTATTCCACATCGTTCCAATTCACTCTCTTCTTTGCACACCATTCACCCACATGTATGTTCAGGCCCCAATCGCTCAAAATCTTTTTCACTCCATCACCTCACCTCCAATTTGGTCTCCTACTTCTCCTCTTTCCCTCCACCTCTGACACATATATCCTCTTTGTCAATCTTTCCACACTCATTCCCTTCATGTGACCAAACCATTTTGATACACCATATTCTGCTCTCTCAACCACACTCTTTTTATTACCACGTATTTCTCTTACCTTTCCATTACTTACTAAATCAAACCACCTCACACCATGTATTGTCCTGAAACATCTAATTTCAACACATCCACATTCCTCCGCAAACCCTATCTATAGCCCATATCTCACAACCATGTAACATTGTTGGAAGAACGATTCCTTCAAACATACCCATTTTTGCTCTCCGAGATAACGTTCTCGCCTTCCACATATTCTTCAACGCTCCCAAAACCTTCGCTCCCCTCCCCCACCCTGTGACTCAGTTCCGCTTCCATGGTTCCATCCGCTTCCATATCCACACCCAGTTATCTAAAATACTTCACTTCCTCGAGTTTTCCTCCATTCAAACTTCCCTCCCAATTTACTTGTCACTTTCCCTACTAAATCTAATAACCTTGCTCTTATTCATATTTACTCTCAGCCTTCTTCTTTCACACACTTTTCAAAGCTCAGTCACCAACTTCTGCAGTTTCTCACCCGAATCAGCCATCAGCGATATATCATCAGCGAACAATAATTGACTCATTTCCCAAGCCCTCTAATCCACTACAGACTGCGTACTTAACTCTCCTTCCAAATATCTTGCATTCACATACCTGACAATCCCATCCGTGAACAAATTAAACAACCATGAGGACATCACGCACCCCTGTCGTAAACCTATATTTACAGGAAACCAATCACTTTCCTCTCTTCCTACTCGAGCACATGCCTTACATCATCGATAAAAAATTTTCACTGCTTCTAGTAACTTACCTTCCACATCACATACTCTTATTACCTTCCACAGATCATCTCTATCAACTCCATCATATGACTTCTCCAGGTCCATAAATGCTACATACAAATCCATTTCCTTTTCTAAGTATTTCTCACATACATACTTGAAAGCAAACGCCTGATCCACATACCCTCTACCACTTCTGAAACCGCACTGCTCTTCCTCAGTCTGATGCTCTGAACATGGCTTGATCCTCTCAATTAATAACCTCCAATACAATTTGCCAGAAATACTCAACAAACTTATACCTCTATAATTTGAACACTCAACTTTATCCTCTTTGCCTTTGTACAGTGGCACTATGTATGCATTCCGCTAATCCTCAGGAACTTCACCACGAACCTTACATTCATTGAATATCCTAACCAACCAGTCAACAACACAGTCACCCCCTTTTTGATAAATTCCAATATAATGCCATCCAAACCCGTTGCTTTGCTGGCTTTCATCTTCCGCAAAGCTTTTACTACCTCTTCTCTGTTTACCAAATCATTCATCCTGATCCTCTGACTTCGCACACACATTCAACAAACCTTAAAAATACTCACTCCATCTCCTTCTCACTTCACCAACACTTGTTTTTACCTCCCCATTTGCGCCCTTCACTGATGTTCCCATTTGCTCTCTTGTCATACGCACTTTATATACCTCCCTACAAAACATGTTTTC
>JAUUDZ010024815.1:0-11173 GCA_032361705.1 Panulirus versicolor | reverse complement strand
CTTCTACCGTTGTATTATCGTGTCTTATCACTGGTACAGTATCTCAAACGTTCACTGTTATATTACCTTATCAGTAGTGTTGCCCTGCCCCGTGACTGGTGTTGCCCTGCCCCGTCCCTGGTGTTAACTTGCCCCATCTCTGATAATATCCAGCGCCGTCAAAGATGTTGTCTTACCTCATCATTTAGATGTTATCCTGAATGATCGGCGATAGGCTGTGTTACCCCCTCATTAGGCTCCAGTGTTACCCCGTCACCAGGCTCCAGTGTTACCCCGTCACCAGGCTCCAGTGTTACCCCGTCACCAGGCTCCAGTGTTACCCCGTCACCAGACTCCAGTGTTACCCCGTCACCAGGCTCTAGTGTTACCCCGTCACTAGGCCCTAGTGTTACCCCGTCACTAGGCCCTAGTGTTACCCCGTCACCAGACTCCAGTGTTACCCCGTCACCAGACTCCAGTGTTACCCCCGTCACCAGGCTCCATTGTTACCCCGTCACCAGGCTCCGGTGTAATGTTGGAGATGGATGAAAAGAGCGAGAAGACGTTCATCTTGATTATGGAACGAGTTGCGAAAGGTTAAAAGCTGAGGTGAGGAACGGACCCCATCAGGAGACTGAACATGAGGCGGTGTTGTTTGGGATGGGGAAATTAGTGCAGTGAATTATGCACGGGAAATGATTTTACTGGAAGGTTGTTGAGAAGTGCCTGTTGCTGGAGGAAGATGAGGTCTGAGATACCGAGAAGCGGCATCATGAAATGTAGTTACACAGAAAATGGGGTTTTGGTAATCAAGGAGTGGCATGGTGGAATGTGGTTACAAAGAAAATGGGCTTTCGGAAGTTGAGCAGCAGCAGCAGCAGCAATATGGAATGTAGTATACAAAGGAAATGGGGTTTCGAAAATCATGGAGCGGCGTGAGTGGGTGGGGATACAAAGACAGTCTAGTAGATGGACAAATAGATCACGGTGTATTATATTGAGGTAGCCAGCCATTCGATTGAATTACACCATTGAGGTATTACAGACAGTACTAAACTTGGAGGTTATGATAGTAACTAGTTAACAAATTGCAAAAGAGCTTACGAATAAGATGGGCTCGATGTTTCCAGCACGTGAGTGAGAGGGTAATCAAGATAGTCATCAGGGTGGCAGATACACAAGAATGTTTTACAGAGTCAATGTGATGACTAGTTACAGTAATACAGTGGCTGATGCACCACAGCGTAGCCGAGGTGTTTACTTGCCGGTAACCTGCACTGCAACACACACTGTTATGCCACCTGCTCTGCCACACAGAGTCATGCCACATGCAATGAAACAATTACAGGAAAGCCAGATTGTGGTAATTCTAGTGTCTACCTACTGATTATAGATTGCAGTAGCGGGGTGACAATCTAGAAATACAGCGAGTTGTTTTTGTTGTTGATGGGGTCTTGTTTCTGCTGAGTGACTTGTTTCCCCGTGACCGACCTTCATAGGCCTCTAGTGAGTTTCCCAAATGTTAGGTTCTTACTGACCTTCATAGCCATCCAGTACGTTTTGTGTGTGGTTCCTGTATTTAAAAGTTCCACAAGCCTCGAGATCTTTTGAACTGTATTTATCTCTGGTTCCTCTGATGACAGCGGTTATCACATTGTGTACGTATAGGAAGGAGCTGGCAGCTCGTGCCCTGGCTGCTTGTCAGCAGGGTTCTCTCTCTCTCTCTCTCTCTCTCTCTCTCTCTCTCTCTCTCTCTCTCTCTCTCTCTCTCTCTCTCTCTCGAATAGGCATAGCTATCACTGCCGGAGTGGTTTATCAAAGCGTTTTGCCACTATGTGCCACGTTTACCTGTGGGGAGACGAGTTATTCCCTCGCCTGGTGTCCCGTCATCACACGCTGATCTGGTTGAGACTTTGGGGGTTTTACCAGACACATGTCAGTGGCAGGAGTTGGGGGCCCACCTGTAGGTCCTGTCTGAACATCTGATACATCATCATCCTTCTGTCACCACCAGCGTTGGGTCGGAGAGGAGAGCGTTGTGGTCCGTTGGTGTGAGTATTCCTCCATGCGAACCGTTGTTGATTATCTGTGGACCAGATGTATTTTGTGGTTTTAGGGCTGGTCTTGGGTTATTAGAGTCGTGATGGTTCTGAGCTGTAAAATATTCAGTCTCCATAGATTATTAGTCTTCATCCAAAGTATATAAGGAGGCTGTTGTTCGTGTCCTTAACGTGGGAGTGTTTTAGATGTGTCCATATGTTGGTATACATTACTTTCATGGCAGTAGACCTCGTCTCTCATGTGGCATTATCCATGAACCGTAGCTTAAGCGAAGAGGTTCAGAGAAGGTTTTTAGAGATAAAGTTTTTCTTTTGACGCAAACAGCGACAGAAAATCTTCGAGTATCCGGGTAGCTTGTGAATATTGTAATTTATTACGTCATACGATACACAGCCGCTGTTCAGTGAGGATGTAGCCTCAAAGAGCCCAGTTATGTCTGGTGAAGATGATGATGTTTAAATATTGGGAGAGAGAGAGGGAGCGAGAGCGAGAGGAGAAGCTGTCACTCCTAAGGCGATGTGATACTCGATATTATTTTTATTTCATGTGGAAGGTTCTGTTCACTGACCGAAGTTCTCATCGAGGCCAGACCTTGACTGCAGAAAAAAGAAAGTAAGTCTTTCTTAAAAAGAAATTGAGAAAAGGATGAGTGAAAGAAGTAAACGATTGGTACCGTAGCGTAGGTTTGATGAAATAGCAAGTGCAACCCTTGTGACCAGGGTGGGTGTAGGATATTTCCGGGCATCACTTCGGCACGCCTGAGTCAGGTCGGTCGTGCTTCCTTGGGCGGCTGTTGCCTTGAGCCTACCACCTCCAGCTGCCCCCGTCAGGCACTACCATCCAAGGAGCGACTAGGAGGCAGCGTCTCTGGGGTTCCTGGGGGAGGTGGGTTGGGATCCGCATTGCTTCCTGGTGTCCGCGCGGCCTCTGTGGGCCCTGCGATGGGCAGAGATCCTGTCTGGGTCACTTGGCATTCTGCTCGCTCCTGAGCCAGCTGCGTCTCCCACCCACCGCCACCACCACCCAGGGCCACCACTAAGCCCGCCACCGTCGCGTCGGACCTCACCAAGAACAACCACAGTCTGAACTGTTCCATCATGAGGAACAACGTCAGACGTGCTACTGGGAGGGGGGGGGGGGTGACGAGGAAATCGTCCCAGCGGGATATAAAGACCCATTCGGCCACATGGGTTGTTTAGCGGGAGCGTAACGACTGCCGCGACCAGAATAATGTAATGAGCAACGCTGCAAGACCGGAGCCAGACAGTCCACATCGCCAGGTCCGGGAACCACTCCACCAACATCTGCACATGGGAGAGGAGAAGAAAAAAAAAAGTATACTTAAACAAGGATTGAAGTAAAATATATATATAACGCGAGGAATGTTGCGCCGGGCTGTTGGTTATGTCAAGTCACTCCTCCTGACTGGGGTTAGTAATGTCCTCGAGTCATGTGAGTCATGGTGGGTCGTGACCTTCGTCAGTGTCTCTCCAGACCTCGGCTTCAGGGTGCCGTCAAACGCAGCAGCACCTGATCTGAAATTCGACCGCTTAAGACTTTAGCGCTGGAGGGGGATTATTTGCCGATGATGCGGTGTTGCTGGCAGGATCCGTATCTCACTCGTTAAGCTGTCTGTCCTCGCGGCCGGACGGCGGGAGTTCGGCTGGTGGTGGTGGGGGTACTGTAGCTGCAGACGTGGTTTTAGCTCATTAATGATGCGAAGGAAAAGACTCGTCTTTATAGACTTAATAATGTCTTATCTTGCTCTCCACCACAGCCGTCCAGGTGCTGGTTGAGGGCATAACCACATGATGTGTACTTCCACTCCTACCACATTAATCCATGAGTTTCCGTTCTCCTTCTACTACCACAAATAGCCTCTTCAGACCCAGTGATCTGTGAGTGTTTGAATTTAGTTGCGTTCATTTGGATCTTCAGTTTAGGGTCTCGCCATATACTTCGACCTTCCCTTTCACTCTTGAGAAAATAAAAGCCACTTTTTTTTTTCAATTCAGTAAGATTGGATTTTCGTCTGTCGTTTACCATTTGGTCATATCGTCTTGGTCATTGGTTTTCAAATATTTTTTTTTTCACTAATGGCACTCTAAACTCATTGAAACATACTAAGCAGTACCCCTGTCCCATGTTTATTATATTACACGGAACCCTTATTACATATTTATCTTGTTTCGTGGGACCCCTATCCCACATTTATCATATTTCACGGAACCCCTATCCCATAATCATACAGCATTCATTGAATTTTATTTATGATTTGTGCTGTTGTTGGCATTTGTCATTGTGTAGTGTGGAAGTGGAGGATTGTTGAGGAATTAGTGTCTTATATAATAGAAAAACTGTTATCAGATTTCTTCTAGTGAAAAAGGAAAGGTCACCATTGGAAAAAAAAATATAAAGATGAATTGAACTTGTGTCGTACCACGTTTGGGAGTCGGTGGTTCTGGTCAAAGGCCATGCCATCATGCCCATTGGTCATACCGTCTAGGCCAAAGGCCACGCCATCATGCCCAGCGATCGTACCGTCATGCACGAGAGGTCACCAATGACTGGGGTGTAACACGCCCGTTCTTGTGGTTATGCGTCATCCTCCCCTGTCTGGACTGTACTATGGTGACGCTGTGATAATGTATATGAGGCTGCTCTTGCGCTTATACATACTACTGTGTTGCTGGTGTTATACTGCCCTTATTATCCATCCATTCTCCCCAGTACTGAGACCATACATGTTCAGGAGTTGTTGGGTGTGGAGGTAGGTCGCCTCAGACGTGCAGCAGGCACGGGAGGATGCCTCTGCTATGGCACGAGGCAAGGGGGATAAGGATTGATGTCTCTACTGTGCCGACAGGGGAGGTGGAGGCTTCTTCTGCTGCAGCAGGGCGAGAGGAGTGACTCTTCTGCTGTGGTAGCAGGTAGGGAAAGGGTACTACCTCTGTGGCAGAGGGGAGGGGTGGACACCTGTGTTGTGGCAGCTGGATTGAGGACGCTGTGGTACCTTTCTCTTCCACGTCCAACATATTTTCTTTTCTCGTTGTCTGTCCTCTTGGTTATGGCTGACCGTCTCGTCCCGTGTGCACATCCTATTATTCCACAGTTGATCGTGTCCGTCCCACCCACCCCACATCTCACTTTCAACTCCCTCCTTCCCCATAACTACCCTCTGCACTGAACATTTCTTATGTTTTCATTATATTAACTTCTCCTCCAACGTCGCTGTCTCATTGCGTTTATTTTCTTACCACGAACATCCCGCATCTCGTCCCGCTCTTTCCTTTCTCCAACATTGGCCGCTCTCCTCCCTGGTCCTCCCTCCCCTCTCTCTCCCTTTCTCTTTCTTCTTGTAATTTTTACTTTATATCCCCCCTCTTCTGACCTTACATATTCCCTCCTCCTCGTACACCCTGTCATTCTACCTTTCCCTTC
This sequence comes from Panulirus versicolor, assembly GCA_032361705.1. Taxonomy (NCBI): domain Eukaryota; kingdom Metazoa; phylum Arthropoda; class Malacostraca; order Decapoda; family Palinuridae; genus Panulirus; species Panulirus versicolor. The sequence continues at coordinate 5,692 of JAUUDZ010024815.1, read as the reverse complement.
CCTCACATTACCTGTTCTCACCACCTCTTCTCCTCCCCTCCCGTCTGTCTTTTCCCCATTTATTCCCCTTCTCTCCCCCCCCCCCCAAGCCTTACCCCCAGGTGTCATCAGGCAGCCCCCACCTCCTCCCCCCTCCAACCATCACAGTTCATGGCCCTGTGTTTCCTTCGGTCTTAAACATTTTCTCATCCCCTCGCTGATGACCTCTGGTGCCTAATGCTCCGCCTTTATATACTGGCAGACGGATTCTGGTGCGTGCAGCGCTGGTACGGACACTCGCGTACGTGGCTGGTACTTCCAAGCGTGCAGCGTTGGTACGGACACTCACGTACGTGGCTGGTACTTCCAAGCGTGCAGCGTTGGTACGGACATTCGCGTACGTGGCTGGTACTTCCAAACGTGCAGCTTTGGTACGGACACTCACGTACGTGGCTGGTACTTCCAAGCATGCAGCGTTGGTACGGACAGTCGCGTACGTGGCTGGTACTTCCAAACGTATAGCACCGGTGCGGGCACGCACGTTAATTATTGGGACGTCCGTACGTACACCGTTGATTTGGACAGGAACGTCCATCCTCGCCAACCATGATTCCCTCTGCTTCCCCAGAGCTGTTCAGTTTTCATTTAGCCATCAGCGTCATCTATTCTACAAGATAGAAATACACACATGGTCTGTCTGTCATCATCAACTCGATTACCAATGTTCATGTGCGTGAATTGAGTGCCACACCCCTCTGAAATTGCAGTCAGATAGAATACTTCCCTGATGAAAAGTCGCTTTTGTGATGAAATAAAAGGATGGATCTTTTAATGGAATTGAGATTTTTGATATTAAGAATCAATGTAGAATGTAGTCTTCCTGATTCCTAGATTAGTTTTTAAGAAGATTTTTAAGGCCTTTGATAGCTGGAGTGGTGTCTAGCTTGATATGTATTTCATCGTGTTGTGTGTCATTGTCGTAGTAACCTCCTCAAGGTATGGTGTTGTTACGTTAATGTCGTCAGTGATTTATGGTGGGATTAAGGGACTGACATACACTACTTGACTCCCCTCGTGTCCGGCAGTAAAGTTGTCTCGACGGTTACATGTTGTGGTAGGCTTGCTTGTCCTTGCTTACAGGTATAGACTAACCCTCCTCCTCAGATCTCCGGAGTAATTCCTGATATGCAGTTAAGATGACACGTTGGAGAACATTAGCCCAGCACCTGGTTAGACTGTGCCCTTCCTGGCGCAGGCCTGTCACCCGGGACGCAGATGGTCTGCACAGAAGCTCCCAGACGACCTCCTGAGCGAGGTGATCATTCTTGAATGAGAGCACTTTCTCTCTAGGCTTGCTAACTAAGATGTAGGTAGCGTTAGGGCGTTGTTCATCTGCATATGCTGAGACTCGCTGGGTGTCGTCAGCCCTAAGGCACTCTCTCCCCTCCTCAGTTCCTCATAACTAGCGTTGCTGAGGGAGGGAGTCTGTCTCCTCCTGGTGTTTCTGTAGGTGATTGTCGTCTCCTCTTCCTCCATTTTTGCAGCGCAGGCAGGGAATTGGCAGAGAGTCCTCAGCGCTTCTCTCTCATTTGCAGAGTCGTGTTCAGTCTGTTGGCTGGCCTTGTTACAAAAAATAGAAAGTAAAATCCCTTATACTTTCACTCACTAGTTCTTGAGGGAGGGGTTTTAAGGAACATCCTCCCACGGCCTCACGCCTCACGCTCCTCCACTGGGAATCTGTGGCACTCCCTCCCTCCCGCACTCCTATTGCCCAGCACGAAACATGACGTACACGTATTTCATGATGTCTTCACCACTCTACCCTCTACCCCAGCGGGTACAGTCTGGTCATACAGCCCCAGGCGCTAATGAATTCTGGGTTAAGTGAATTCCACTGATGGTCATCAGCGCCCGAGGCATTCAGATGCTCGTGTCCTCTTGCTGTGGTGTCAGTTCCACCTGCGTTAGATTTAGATGTATTACCCCTACTGGTGTGTGTGTGTGTGCCCAAAGATTATTATCGATACATGCATACATACAGACTCGTCACACTGTCACTGACGCTCCAGCACTTGCCGAGTAAGTTGTCAGACTCGCGATGGCAAACCCCTACACGGAGCTGCCGATGCTTCATCTATGTCTATGGGAGGGTAGATATTGCTGCCTGTTGGGGTGATATGTTGTCGGGAAAATATGTTTGTGATGTGCAGTAAGGCTGTAACGGCAATATGCGAGGTATGAAGAGAAAAATGGCGATGGTGAATGGTTATACCACTGGAAAATGCCATTCCGCCGTCGTTAGTGCACGTCCGTGTCCAAAGGTCAGGGGCCAACTGGTCAGCTTTTACAATCGACCGAGTCTTTTGCGTAAGTGTGGTGTAATTTCTGGTCCTCCGTAGGAGCTAGCGAACGAGGGCCCGAATCTGCTTATGTACTAATAAAGGAATGAGAGTATCTATGTATATTCCTACTAAGCACAGACACACCCTCGCTCGCTCTCACACAATCGTTCATTTCCCGCCTACCAGGTACGTACCACGCCCTCAGTGGACGCTCCTTAAACTGTGTACCAGCCAGCCAGGACGGTGCGCTGGAAGATCCCCTTCCCTTTCCATAATCCAGTTTCCCCTCTCTGAATCGGAAACTTTCTCCCATCACCATATAAAGTACACCAGCACGGGACCAAAACTCCTTTCCACTCCCGTCATGTGAGTGGGTAAGAGTTAGTCGGGGAAACGTCACATAATCACATTGCCTCTGGTCGTCCGCATATCCTCCCCTTCATTACACGCCACAGCGTCATCTATTAGCATGCATCGGCATCACCTGCCGCGTCATTACATATTCCCTTCCGTCTATCGCTTGCATATTTTGACACGGCGACCGACGCCCCGAGGTTGTGGGAGGCTTCGCATCAGCGAGTGAGCAAGTGGTGGTGGCATCACCGTGCTCGCTTGTGTGTGTCTCCCTCTCTTCCTCTTGCTATGAGACGACACTTCACTGGCTTTCAAGTTGTACTCCTTTGGCCTAGGCATTCACAGCCGTACAGCCACTCCCATTTCGCACACCACAACACGTGGCACCGCACACAGCTCACTCACGCGGCTCGTTTTCGTTGACTCTTAAATTATCTTGTACTACTGCACTTGCCTCCTCCCATTTGGCAAAATCTTGCCGGGTCTCTCTCTCTCTCTCTCTTTTGCCGTGTTCGTACATATGTATGCGAGTGTTAGCATACACCTGTAAACGAGGGAGACTGATATATTTATGTATAATATTTTAAGTGTTATTCATAGACACCACCAATTTTACATGGTCACCAACTGAAATGGGCAGTAGTTCCTTATCAGACTTCTTCAGACCTGAAGCGGCGAAAACCAGGTTGGTATGTCAGGTCAGGTCAGGTCGGTCATTCCAGGGTGGTTGTCGGGTCGTTACAGTCTGTTGATACTGGGTCGGGTCATATTGCCTACCCGTTTGTAATATTTTCGAGTGGAATTGCTAAGTCCTTCATTCCTCCTCCCCCAGGTACAGTGCCTCCGGCGCGGTACACGGGAGGGAATGGAAGGTTAGGAGGGAAATTGAAGAGGCCATCAGCACGATCGCGCTTCAAAGACTTTGGTGTATACTTGGTTATGGAGGAGGAAGGTCTCTGTTGAGACCACTTGATAACAGAGCCAGAGTTTGATGTGGGGTATAACGAGACCACTTGTTAACAGAACAGAGGTTAACTGTCATGATATTTCACGGCGGCTCAGTATCCAACGAAGCCAACACGGCATGAAATACTTTATGAATATTTCTGTGGTAAACTTCGATAATTTTTTTTTCGCTTTGACTCTATTGTAAATTTCGCCACAGTTACTAGATTATATTCTTTTTTTCCCCGAGGACTTCAGTTTCCCATTAATTACGACCTTGTATTATTCGCTTACTGAAACAACAGTTTTACAGCAGTTTGAAGCGAAAAATGTCGATACAGGCAATCACTGTGTAGAAATATTGCAGTGAGCTGAGCCATTTGCTGTTCGAAGTTTCAACACCTTTTGACCCCGTGTGTGTGTGTGTGTGTGTGTGTGTGTGTGTGTGTGTGTGTAATCACTATTTTTGTGTTACAGGTAGATAGTTTTACACTGCTGTTGCCCCGTTTTTGTTTTTGTTCTAACCCCAGATGTTGGGTGTATGCCAAAAAACTTTGGCATATACATCAGGCACAGAGAGACACTTTCCACGTAACTAAGACACATTTGTACCTGAATATGCACACGACCACGGACAGCATTGCCAGTACTCTCCACGGACATTTCTAACGAAGGATCTTCTAAGGACCTGGCTCGGGACTCGACCAGCGAACTTGGCAGAGGACCGTACAGACAACGTAGTTCGGGACTTCGCCAGCAGTCTACCAAGAGGGGTCCCAACCCCCGAAGTGCTGCTACAAGCCCATCACGAGACTACTGACGGATCGCCAGAGGACCTGAATGACCGCAGCTGCGGCTGAGGTCCTCGCCGACAGCCAAGGAGGCACGACTCTGCTGACAGCCTATGAAAGGAACTTTGCTGACAACGTATGAGGGAACACTGCCGGCATCGTTGCAGAGTGCCTCGGCGACGGCTTAGCTGGAGAATGATCGAGTTCGATGTATAAAAACTCCCAGAACTATGGAGACGTCACCGACATCCTAACAAAGGTCACGTCTTACAGTCCGTCGTAAGACTCTGCCAGCAATCTACCAGAGGACAAAACTGGTAATAACCCAGCTAAAGACTGTTTTGCTAACTATATTGATAACCAGGCAGAGGATAAGCGTAGCGCGATATCTGGGTAACCTAGCAGAGGGACAAGCTAGCACAAGTTCGTCTGGACAACATAGGAGGGAGACCAGCAAGCAAAAGAACATCTGAACCACCAAGAAGAGGGAACAGCTAGCATGAGCTCGTCTGCACAACCTAGCAGAGGGACCAGCTAGCATAAAGTTCGTCTAGACAACCTAGCAGAGGGACCAGCTAGCATAAAGTTCGTCTAGACAACCGAGCAGAATCCCCTTCTGACAGTCTAACTGTCGGAGGGAGACACTTGGTGGCATTATCTTAACCCGACAATGGTACTGTTGCTTTGTTATCCCTTTAGTTGGGCAAGCAGCTGTATCCTGTTGAGGATTGTCGTTCATTTGAGCAAGTGTTGACCCGCTGTCCGTTAGCCTCTCGGCCGGCGCTGATGTGGATTAAGATAGACTTCACTTAAGGATCTTAATTATTCCTCAGTCGTGTTGCCATATGATTTGCTGTCGCGACGTGATGCGCCAAGTGTTTTTCCGAGGCTGTTGTCTTGACTCCGTCTTCTGGGGAACTTGAACGTTCGCGAGGATGGAATCCACGAGTTTTGAGGTCTTGGAATTCTCGGTGCGTTAAGTGATCGCAGAGCCTCAGGGGAAGATATTTAGATGCCTTAACATTTTATTACATTAGTCTACCATATATTTTTTTTCCTGAAATATGTCTGATATGAGAATTCTTTTTATTTATATAAATTGGGCCCTCGAGCACGACGCTGAGACCCCTCGAGCACGACGCTGAGACCCCTCGAGCACGACGCTGAGACCCCTCGAGCACGACGTTGAGACCCCTCGAGCACGACGTTGAGACCCCTCGAGCACGACGCTGAGCCCCCTCGAGCACGACGTTGAGACCCCTCGAGCCCGACGGGGCGCCC
>JAUUDZ010024804.1:0-11173 GCA_032361705.1 Panulirus versicolor | reverse complement strand
ATCATCATTATTGTAGTTCCTATATGTGCTTGCATTATCAAGGAAACTTTCAAGAATAATGCAGTAAAAAAGTTACTCTATAGGGAAAATGATCAGTTTGGTGAATGCTTGTGAGATGTATAGAAGAGCTTCCATAAGACATTATTTAAAGTGTGTGGTACTTGAAGATGATGCAAGAAAGCCTGTTTTTGGCATATCAAACTCTCGCTGATGGACACATCTGTTGAAGGAATTCCAATTTGACACATATACTCAAACCAGTGATTTATGTGTTTTATTATGTTGGCATGTTCCAAGAGATAAAGTGAGTTTTGACAAGTGTGCCTGCATTGCTTTCTTTGTCATCTTTGGAACGAAATACTCTCTTCAGTTTGCTCTAACCATTGGCTGCAGTTGAAGATGTATTCCATTGTGAAATTTGATGAAGAATTCAAATGCAAAAGAAGAACTATACCATAATGCAGTTCACAGAAGATAGCATGTTTATCAGGCTGAAGAAGTTACTGGGGTCCTGAAGTGTGAACCTATTTAAGGGACATTTGAAATTACAGAAGTTAGGACTTTTACCTGTCATGTGTATTGATGCACTGTGATTTTTCTGCAAATTTTTTTGAGAAATATGAAAGTGAAGCCAATGGAATTTCTTCCCTCAGACTAAGTAAAATAGAACTTAGCAGTACACAGGAAGTCTCAGCCATGGTGGAATCACATTCTACATTCATAAAAGAACTATCTGCAAAACATAAAGCATTAACAATAATTTCATGTTAGTGCTGAATTATTTTATTTTAAGCCATATTTCTAAAATCACCATGTCCAATTCTATTATGAGAATTTCATTGTCGTGCCTGTTTTGTCAATTGTGCTCCTGAATGTTGTACATAATAGTGGATATATTAGTTATTTTGAAATTTAAAAAGATTTTGAGGTGTGTAGATTATGGTTTTTTGTGCTCATTTGAAGGTAATTTCTTTTACCTAAGCATACTTTTACAGTGGTAGGTTGTTGCCTAAGAATATTAGGTATTCTGAAATTTAACTCAGTACAATTTTCTTTGAACCTCTGTCAGTAATAAGTGTAGCACAAAGGTAAGTTATAAGTCCTCATTACTCATGTGTATTTATCTTCCACTTATTTTTTTTCAATCAACATTTTTGAATGTTTCTCGATATACATTACTCAGTTTTGATGATGTTCAACTTGTGCATATTGTTATATTAGTAATAGGTACAATATGATGTAAGCAAATTTTACAGCAATTTTTTCCTTATCTCATAGCTTTTTGTTAAATACAGGTGAATTAGTTATGTTTGTGATTTTGAACTAGTATAATTTAAGATACTAGCTGATATCATAATGTTGTTTTGTAGTAGTGGTATCACATCTTTAACCATTATTTAAGTACAAATTTTGATGCTTTTGATTATAATTGGTTTTATATTGAGGATTTCATTCATGTTTCTATGATGAAAGAAGTTTGCCTTCTGTTCTTTACGTTTCACACACGTTCAATAAAAGTTAAGAGTTCTAATTAAGGTTATGGAGAATTTTCATATAAGCTTCCCAAAATGTTTAGAACATTAATTAATTTACTGTGATGTTAGAACAATAAATCTGTGCTGTATGATAGCTTATTACTAGTTTCCCAGAACAAACAAAAAGAAAAACATGTCCTATAACTATTTGAAGTGAAAATTCAACTGTGGTGTATGAATGCTGGTAGGCATTGTTAATTGAATTAGCACATTTTGTTTGAGGACTTAAACAGTCTGTATTTCAGCCTGTGTGTAAATAATTAGATATTATAGCAATGAGCTTCAAAGGATTCACGAGTGTCGTTTCAAAATTGTCATCAAATCGGGTAGCTAGCTGGATTCTGATAGAAGTGTAACATTTATATTTCCTTAAATTTTCTGTTAAAAAAAAAGTCCCTCAGTTGCTCTTCACTGCTGAATTATATGCTAAAGTAGGTTAACTGTTTTACCAGGATTTGTCAGTTAATGGATCATAAACCAGAGTGATGCTATTTGTATCTGTATTGAAGACTATGAAAATAATTTGAAATGTCCCAGCACTTGTAATGTGTTAAAGTTGAGCTTAATACACTTATACAAAAACTATAATTTTTTTTACTTGCTAAACCTTTGTAGTTCAGTTAATTATTACAGTATTTGCTTGTAATGATTGAACATGAGATTTTTACAACAGCAAATGCAGCATACCATATGAACTCACGCTGTTAGTGCAAGACCACAGGAATTTTTGAAACAATTAAGGAGTGAACTATATCTTGATATCAGGAATCCAGTCCCAGTACCTGTCAAGATTGCAACTTAGCACACAAAGTGGAAATGGTTAAGAAACATCATTGTGGACTGTTTGGCTGAAGATTTCACCAGAAGTGCAGTAGTATGTATCAGTACTCATGGAAAACGGAACCTTGGACTGTGTGATAGTTTCATAACAGGTAGGGGGACCAACTAGACAGAATATTCTCATCCTGCATTTTGCATATGCAGTAAATGATATGAAATTACCCTCTCAAAGACAAACAACTCAGGTCACAACCTAGTATGTGGGTGTAGACATTTATTTATAGTAAATCACCACAGAACATTGCCTGCCTATGAAAGTGAATTCAGCAGATTTTATTTCTACAGTATACATTTGAGAGGAACTAAAGGAGTTATACATTGGCAGAATCGGTAAAGTAGAAACAAGTGGATTATAGAAATACCTCAGATGTGTACCTCAAAAAGCCACAGTTAACTCAGCAAAGATAAGAAACATGTTAAAGAAGTGGAAGGTGGTGATTGTAAGCTGAAAACATACAGAATTCAGTAGAAAATGGACAGAGATCCATTAGTGACCCAGAAGCCAAGATATTACTCTCTTTATGCAAAAAAGTGAATTAAGGACCTCAAGTACCTTTGGCCCGCTTAGAATGGAACAGGTAGCATTCTTGGACATGAATGATAAGATACCTAAAAAGCAGTTTCTCTTGCTGCTCAGTGTGCCTATAATTACCTTATGTGACTTCTTCTAGGTTAACAGTCCCCATCTTACACAGCTGATTTTGTCATCATGCCACAGGACTCTGAGAATGCCTTTGACAGTATGTCCTTGCATTCTGCTCCAGAACCAGACTCTTGGAAACCTGTTTTTTAAAGAATGCAAAACAAGTTTTGCATGTGAAGTAAGTGTCCTATGGAGAGGGAGCCTAGACATGATCACAGTCCCAAATGGTTTAAGGTTGACTGACAGCCTTACTCAATTAAGGAGGAAGCCAAGAAAAAAAGAGAGAAAAGCTTCTGGCCAGAAGCACAGAAATGGCACATGGGAATTTTTGGAGTACCAAGATGTAAACTGATTGATTTCTTTGAATCAAACAGTCTAGATGACCCAGGGAAACACATTTTCTTTTATCATGCTTTTTGTTGTTGCTTTATCTTGCAAGATAAAGTTGTAGAAGCACAAGACAACCACGAAATGCATTTTTTTTTCACATAGGACCATGGCATCATAGCTCACAAAATAGGAATAACTAGAAAAATGGGAAGAGGGTTATAGAGCATCTTAACTAGTAGTAAAAGTTCCCAACAAATTGTAAATCATGCAATTTCAGATGTCTTCATGTTCAAAAGTTTTGTTCCTCAGGGAACTTGTACATATCAGAAAAACTCTTTACTGTATCATTTTTTACAGATAATACCAGAATGAATATAAACATGAAAAAATTTCAAAGAAACTATATTCTTTATATATATCAAAGTTTCTGATGCCTCATTGTTCTTAGGAACTCCCCATAGGGTGGAGAAAATGGATGTGGGTGCAACAGAAAAGTCTCCAGGCTGCCTGTCTAAACACACACCTTGAATATTCTCCTGACCCCAGCCACCTTTTCAGATCCTATCCCTAATATCCCCTCCCCAATGTCAACTCACCATTTCCATTTGATCTCGCTTATTTGTATGTTCTGTACCAGCCTATCATTGTGTATCTTCTTCATATAAGTAAACCACTTCAAGTTATTCCTCAAGTATCTGTTTTATACATCCCAAATCTGTACATTTCACCATTGCATATAGGTGCCCCTTATTTCAACTAGAAGTTTGATTCTTAGGAAAGGCTAGTATAAGTGAATTTGGTATGAGTTTGTTTTTCATATTAGAAATAGGGTTTTATTCCAAGTCTGTGCCAAAGTCCCCATTTTCATGAAGAGTCTTTACAATATTAAGTTTTCATGCTTATGCTGATAGCAGTTTAATAATAAGGTAATGTAAGTTCAATAGAATTAACATTATGAATGAGTGTACTGTAATCACTACCACATTGTTTTTTTCATTAGGAGAGGTTGGCATCAAGCAAGTGTGAAGAACTACAGAGCTGTGTGCAATGTTGATGTTATTATATTAGACTTGCAGATGTTATGTTCGCACCCAAATGCTGAGGTCCCCTCACCATCCTCTAGTCTTTTGATTACTTCTAGCTTTATTTTAAGGGTTAACATCTGTTTTTTGCAACTTGTAGAAGCATTTGTACAATTTTTGTGGGTTTCATTGTACTCCTTCATACATTAATTACCTTTTGGCAACTGGCATTGGTAGTCTGCGCATTGATAGTCTGTATTTCCCATAATTTATTGTGATACCCACAAGTGTACTTTCCTTTAACATATTTTTGTATAATGCTTTACCTTGTTTTATTTATTCTCTTATTAATGTATTGGCCCTTAAACAGTACTCTTCCTGGTTCATCCTCATACAGTATGTTCCAAAAGACTAAAACTTACAGAATATGTCAATATTATACTTTATCCAAAAAAAATGCTCAAGTAGTTTACTTCTCTCTGTGTTGGTGTGGGAGGTTTTTTCCTTGGCATAATTTTATTCTGTATATACCTAATCACATTACACTGTTCAAATTTTTTTCAGTTATTTCATACTGCACATATGTATTTGTCAAAAATTTTACTTTTGTACTTATACATGTTTTTCATGTACATGTACACAAGCATAACTTTATCCATTTGAGTAAGTGAACAAATAACAAAATTTCAACACCATTACCATAGATGTTTTATCTTGAAATTAGCTAAGATAGTGAAGGTGTATATCTGGCAGCATGCCCAGATAATATTCAGTAGGTAATTGAGACAGGTAATATTTTATCCAGCTGTGATACATATGGATAATCGGTGGAAGCAAACAGCTGTGATTTTAAACGGGTGGGAACCTTTGAATCACTATGTGATGATGGTTAAAGTAGATTAAGGGATAGTAATTTGATGCTTTTACCTTTTTTTTTTAGTAGAGTTTTAAATTAATGTGTACTTTTTTATAGTGGCCAACATTTCTTGGGCAAAACTTTGCCGCAGTTGTATTCACCTTGGAGAAAGGTAAGACAGCAGGCATTAGAAAAAAGATGCAGCAAGGATTGATTTCAGATCCTCAGGTGTTCGTATACCCAAGTCTTTAGATGGGAAGGTTTTAGTAAGAGGAAAAGATATAAGTTGGAAGAGATTTCCATTGCTTCACTTTGCAAGGAGTTGCAACACACAAGCTAAGGGAAGCACCTACTGGACATGTTCTGTAAATCCAGTTCTTAGTGGCCAGGACATGCAGAAATATGATGAGATCGGGAACTGAATTGATACTATCTCCTCTCACACTTGTAGATTTAGTGTTTGCAATTTTAATCATTCTTAGGGAGGGGGTCTCTTTATGTCTGTTTTAACTCATTTAAGATTGATGACTAATGAGTTATGCCTGTGGCATCTTGTCATTTGTTTCCCTATGCTTCCAAAGCATCCTTCCCTTTCCTGCCACATCACCCACAGTCCATGACATAGGATGCAAGCCCATCACTCTTACTCTTTATCTGACTTTTGCCGTGTAAACATATGAACTTGGCAATCCATTGGAATATTGTATATTTTATTTTCCCATGAGTTTTGTCCTTAATCCTTTTGGTGCTTATTTGCCACTATCATAGTAAATGGGTCTCCCACATTATGGACATTTAGGGTATGGAAACTTGCCCTTATGGAAATTGTAAATTACTACCACTAAATTTGTGATACAGAGCATAAGGTAGCCCTTATTGAAATTTACATAAAGTATTTAGCTTTCTTAAACACAGTGTGAAAAATAACATGGCCAAAACTAAAATTGCTTTCTTCAAAATTTAGATCGCATTCTTGGCATAATCAGGTGCATCAGTGATGTATGCAGCAGGCTTGAGTTTTAATCAACCAACTTGTCAGGTATTGCCTTTCCTTGTCTAGAAGTTGTTCATGGAAGATTATTCTTTTCTCTGCGTTGTATACCCTCTCAAGCTGTCTGCAAAGAGGCTATGAAGTTCAGCTGCAAGTATTTCTTTGTATAATTACTGGTGATGTCAAGAGACTGTTGACCCAAAATATACTTGTTTATCGTATATCTCATGTACCAGTTGACCTTAGTTTTTCACAGGCTCAGGAACGCTGAACTGATTGAGAGAAATGGTTACTAATCAAATGATAGAACATAGACACATCAAAAACAGCCCATTTATAGTTGTAGATTAGTTCATTTGAAACATTTCCATTTGTTATTGTAGGTGGGGAGTGTCATTCAGCAGAACTCGCTGAGTAGTGCAGTTATAGATGAAATGCACTTTTGTATTATTAATAGGAAGGAAACAGAAACCATATCTTACCTGTATGATGGTGTAAATGCAACAGAATCCTCAACTGCTTTGGAATGTGTGCTTGGTAAACACAGTGTTGCGTCACATGCTGGTGGTCCCACTGGTGCCATGCCATCAACCAAAAGCTCAACCTTTTTGTTATAGACAGCAAGAAGAAAGGACAAAAGGTCTGGGATAGAACTAAAAAGAAGAGCAGTTTACTAGAGCTGAAGAAGAATTTCAGACCTTGAAAGAAGCCACAGCTCATCCAGCAATGGAAAGAAAACCTATTTATTGAATTATTGGATTTAGATAATAAAATCAGAATGTGATATGAAATACAAGAAAAAGAAGAGGAAAAGACAAAAATGAAAATACTAGAAATAACTTTACTCATATGGAAAATGCAAATCAAGGACTACAGACTCCAATGGCCTACTAAAACCAGATGTATTTTTACAGAGGATTGATAGAAGATGAGTGAGATTTTAAAAAGGCAATATGAATTGATATTCAGTGAGTTAAAAACCACATGAAAGCTGATGTAATGACAGTAATCTCCTAATATTTGCACATCGCAGATATCACCACCTCAATGTAGGATTTTGAGAGGGCCATTGTGAGCATGCCCATGCTTTCAGCCCTGGGCCTAGACTCATGGAACTCAGTCTTCTTAAGGAAATGCAAAACACCTCTAGCATAAACACTAAAATATTCTCTGGAGAGTAAGTCTAGATTTTGGCATCTTTTCTGAGAGTTTGAAGCTGACTTGCATTGCCCCACTTCACAAAGATGGATTGCATAGCAGTCCCAGAAGCGTCAGCCAATGTCATTAACATTGCACATTATTAAAATCTTTGGTGAATGCATCCTAAGAGACAGACTGACTGAGTATATGGAACTAAACAATCTACATAACCCAGGACAACATGGTTGTAGGGAAGGATGATCTTGCCTGTCTCAGATACCAGACCACAATGATAGAATTGATTAATCCTTGGAAGAAATAGAAAATGGGGATGTGATTTACATAGACTTTGCACAGCATTTGACAAATATGACCTTAGTATCATAGCACTTAAAATGCATACGATAGGGACAACTGGAATAATTGGGAGATGGATATACAACTTTTTAACTAACAGATAACATCACTTAGTTGTAAAGCATACCATGTGTTCCTCCTCCTTCTTATATCTGACATTCATGCAAGTACTAACCACAGTTTCTTATCATCCTTTGCACATAATGCAGGAGTAATTATAAGAATCATATCAGTAGAGGATGCAGAAAGCTACAAAGGGACATTAAAGAAGTCAGTGTACCAGAACAGCCAGGCTGTACAATCCCTGTGGGCCTAGAGGCCATGGCTTTCTCTATCTTGGTCAATCAACAACTCAACCCAGGAACCTGGTCATTCAACAACTCAACTCAGGAACCTGATCCTATCCTTGGCTGTAGGAGTCGAAGACCTCCAAAATCTTTAGTAGTCACTCACTTTTAGGATGCCAGTTTCAACACATTGTGACAAGCAAGAACTATAAGATGATGGAGGTATTGTTCTGAAGCTAAAATAGTTGTACTTTGCTGGGGCTCTCTGTCTTTGGAGCACTGAACATAGCCTTCATTTCCTGCTAAGGAACACTGCTTCCCCTAAAGGAATGTTTGTTTTTTCTCCAGCTACATGCTTGTTTTTTCATGAATTACTGTTTTTTGTTAATGATAACTCAGATAAGCAGTTTCAATAACATTACTGTCAAGTAATGAAGATAAACATTGGCTGTGTTTTATCACTGCCTGTGTAACCACTTCACTCACCATATTACTCATCCATTTCATTTCATATTAGCTTGCGGTTCAATTAAGACAAACACTCACTCTGGAGAGTAGTGAATTACATTACTTGTTGGCATTTGCTTCAGACAATATAAACACTCGCTGTCTGGAGAGTGATACACACAATATTTACAACCAGCTAAGGAACACTGGCAAATGTCCTGTTGTTATCCCCAAGAAATAATGTTTCCACCAAAGAAACATTGCTCTCTCGACAGCTGTGGGGCAGATGTTTTCCTGAAATACAGTTCTCAATTAATAACTCAAGTAAGCAATGACTCGGTACAATTTAATAAAATCATAGGTAAGCTTTGAAGATGAGTCACCTGACACACTACTCAGCACCATCTCTGGTTAATAAAACTTACATATTTTTTGTGCACTTACTATTATTATTGGAGAAAATTAATAATAAAATTATCTAGATTATATTTATGTTTATGAATTTATTTATCTTTATTTATTGTACTTGATTGCCATTTCTCATGTCAGCGAGGTAGTGCTAGGAAACAGAAGAAGAAAGACCTATCCACTCATATACACATATATATACATACATGCACACATGTTCACATACATACATATGTATATAACCATTTACTAGTGTTTTTATTACTTTTACTTTTCACTCATTGTATGGGAGTATATGGGACAAGATGGTTCACATTATGGAAATATGCTGTACAAATACTTTTTCAAGAACATATCTCCTTTGTAATGTGGGGGAGACCTATGTATTATAGTTACACCACCAAATTTCCGGCAACTAATGGTTCGGCACCACCTTTAGTCCAGACAAAATTACGTGAGGGAACTTGAAATTACCGCGGCCACCAGTCGTGGTGTCAAATGTAAACACCAGTCCATATCGATACAAGATAAAGTAGAACTGTTGAAAAAATGGACTGTGGTGTTTTTGTGTGTAAGCTGTGTGACATCTACAGTACTGGTTCATCAACTGTTTATGATTTAAAGAAGCAAAGGAAGAAAATATTGAAATTCCATGCAGACAGCGATTCCAAAAAGCAAATGACAGAAAATCTATGAAAGATGGTAAGAGTACTGAGCACGATCGAGTGATGATGGAATGGTTTCAACAGCGTCGGAGTGATGGAGTGGACTTGTCAGGTAGCACGACAATGGGCCAGGCTAAGTTGTTTCAAAAAGAACTTAAATTGCGACATGAGCATGACTATAGTGAAGGATGGCTTCAAAGATTCAAGAAGCGTCATGGAATTTCCATGAAAAAAGTGTGTGGAGGAAAGCAGTCAGCGAACCACAAAGGAGCTGCCGAGTATGTGGACGAATTTGCAAAACGTAGCTGACGAGCACCTCAGTCCTGAGCTGGTATATAATGTAGACGAAACTGCATTATTCTGGGGATGCACACGTAGGAAAACACTAACAACAGAAGATGAAGATGACCCCGCAGGATTCAAACAATCTAAGGACAGACTTACCACCTTAGGGTGCTCAAACATTTAATTTTTGTATAATTTACATTTCTAGCAGTCCATGGTATACTTTAGACATATGGGAGATGTATAATTTGTGGGTTAGAGGTGTGTTGATGAATCATTATTATGTGACCACAGCTGATCCGGCAAGGCTTTGGTACCAAGACTGGTGCAAAATCGGCAGTGTACCTGTATAAAGCTTTAATATATTTTCAGTACTTAAGTGTCCATCCCCTGATATATTATAATATGCTGGCAACACACAAAAAGGTGCTAAAACTTTTGTAAGTCTGTGTTTATACTTTTCATGCATACGTTTCCTTGTTCAGATACTGTGTGATATGTCTGAGCCTTGATTTTTATTTGGTGATAAGTTACAGATGTTATATCCTGTAAAACGCACATTTTACATTCTCTTATAGTCATAGTCATAAAAAGGGCAGCAGTTTGGGAGGGCTGCCTTCTGTAAAACAGCTGAAACTTGATCAGATGACTGATAATACTGCATGACTAACCATTTAACTTATGTACTGACTGTGATGTGACTAATCTATCAGACAACTAATAACTACAATATAACTAATACGTTTTATACAGTATCACCTTTCATGCTGCTATAGGATAAAGGTTATAGATTAAGCTACTGAAGAGTGTTTATGATTTCCAAAATGTTTCATTTTCATGTAGCTACTATGAGTACCAAGAAAAACAGGACTACAAATGATGCAGAATCTTAAACAATTCTGGCAGCATCCAATAGAGAGAAAGAATTTAAGGACTTCAGTGGCCCTAACTATAATGTCTCAGAGTAAAAATTCGCTGGTGAAGGTGAAGAAACAAATTACTCTCTTCCTTCAACCAGATCAGTTACACTGCCTTAGTGACCCAACTGTGTAAAACTCATAATGTGCA
Organism: Panulirus versicolor; assembly: GCA_032361705.1. Lineage (NCBI taxonomy): Eukaryota > Metazoa > Arthropoda > Malacostraca > Decapoda > Palinuridae > Panulirus > Panulirus versicolor. The sequence goes on along the minus strand of JAUUDZ010024804.1, from coordinate 299 downwards.
AGGCCAAAACCTCTAAACTTTTTACTGCAATCAAATTTTCAGAGGACAGATAGGGGAGAAAGAATACTTCCCACGCATTCCTCACATGTCGTAGAAGGCGACTAAAGGGGACGGGAGTGGGGGGCCAGAAACCCTCCCCTCCTTGTATTTTAACTTTCTATAAGGGGAAACAGAAGAAGGAGTCACGCGGGGAGTGCTCATCCTCCTCGAAGGCTCAGATTTGGGTGTCTAAATATGTGTGGATGTAACCAAGATGAGAAAAAAGGAGAGATAGGTAGTATGTTTGAGGAAAGGAACCT
>JAUUDZ010024793.1:0-11173 GCA_032361705.1 Panulirus versicolor | reverse complement strand
TATACATGTGTATGTGGGTGGGTTGGGCCATTCTTTCATCTGTTTCCTTGTGCTACCTTGCTAACGCGGGAGACAGCGACAAAGCAAAATAAAGAAAATAAAAAATGTTTGCTTATGGAAAACAAAAATCTGTATTAACAAGCAAGCATTAAAACTTCAAAAGTTGAAGCATGTAAGAGGCATACTCATCAGAAATAGCAGAATGGAGACTGGCATGGTATTCATTGAATGGGTAGAGAAGATATAATTGTCTTCCTCACAACTACTTAAAAAATAATGATAATTTCTGAATTCTGATGGTCTGATGCTACTGACTAAATATGAGCTGTTCTTATGGCAACCAAGAATTATCTTTTCTCATAAAACCTTTAAAAATCCTCAAAACAGCTAACTTGATACAAAAAAAAAATTCAAGTGACTTTATTACTTTACCTTTTATACAGCCCAATTTTTTTTCCTCTTTTGTAAGATAACGCTAGCACATGCAAATGGCTTTGCACACACGCAATCTCTAGCCTTCAAGTATAATGCATCAAAACATAAGTCTACCAACCATAGCCATCTTCTTCAAACTACTCCATGATTTCCAGTAACTGATTCACATGCCTTAGCTCAGCTCAATTACAGCATGTCACCACGCATATAACATACCATTCCAATTCTTTCTGTCCAATGCTCTCCTGAATGCTTAGACCCCAGTACCCTAAAAGTCTCCTTTCCTCCATGATTGTATGATATCAAACCTAGTCCAAGTAAACTATGAAACATAATGAAACAATAATGCAACTGATCTTTATACAAATGACATGGCACTCTTTACAGAAAAGGAAGTTAATCAAACATGAATTTTAGGTCAAAATATTACAGAAGTAACAACAACATATTATATGGAAATGGATGAAGATAATCGTGACTTTTATGTGGCATTTATGAATTTGGAGAAAACATATGATAAGGTTGTTGGAATACCTTTGGTAGACATTAAAAATATATGGAAATTACCTATCTGTACTACATGTATAAAGGGAGGGAGTTTTACATTCAAGAGGCCTCATCTCTCAAACATTCTCTGCTTTCATACAACTTTCTAAATTTGTGTATGCTGTCTGCATTAACCATGTCCAGAGTCATCATATTCCATACATCCATTATTCATATTACACAAATATTTTCACATCTTTTGTTAATAAGTTTCTTGCTTAATTTCACTTCATATCCCTTGGATACTTTATACCTACTACCCTCGAAGAACCATTCACTGTCCACATCATCGATTTGTTTTAAAAATTCAAAGGTTATGATCAGGTCACCCCTCACTCTTCTCTCCTCTAAGGACGATAAATCTTAAGACTTTAGGCTTTCCCTGTACTTCAACACTCTTAATTCTGATACCAACTTTGTTGACCTCCTATTGACCTTCTCTGTCAGCTCTCTGTGTTCCTTAAATTAAGGTGCAATGATGAAACTTGAGAAGCATATTCATTTTCTAGCTTTTTTGTAGGATATGAACAGCTTGCGAAATATCTCCTTATTCATATAATTCAAAACTATTATGATATTTGCCTGCAGTCAGCTTGTATCCTTAACTACTATCCTTCCTTACTTCTCTTATTCACATTTCAACTCTTTCAACCACCTCTTTCCTTTTTCATCTCCTAGTATAATTTCTTATTTTCCTTAAAACTTTTCACTCAACTTCCAAAATCTTCATCTACTCTTTTTTTGCTTTCATCTATCAGCTTCTTAACATGCTGCATACATTAATATTCTTCACACCTCCTCTGATCAAGCAATCAACCATATAACTTTTTCTTTTATTCCACAGCATTTCTACTCTCATCCGTACACCATGCATTTCCGTTTTTTATTCTTATACTGCATACTTTATATCCAATTACTAACTGTACAATCTTCAACAGTCTTCTCTAAACATTCTAAAAACCTCATTCACACATAACTGCATTCCTACATTTACTGCACTTCCATCTAAACTTTCCATCACCCTTCTTTCATACCCCTCCTTGCATTCTTTCTGATTCATCTTCTTGCTTGCCAACACACTTACCTCTCCATCCTTCTTTACACCATACCTCCACTTCTCCCTGATACTTAACTCCATCACTTCTTATCCATGTATACCTGTGGATCATCTTGTGCTGAAAAAAGGTGTCTGCAGGGAATAAAGCCCTCTCACCTCCAGCATCCACAAGATATGTTCCATTCTTGTTTACTCTTGGCACTCCCCATTTACCAATTACCTCACCAAATTCATCACCTCACAGCTTCACATTCAAATCACCCATTACAGCCATTTTTCTCTCCTGAAGTCCATTTATAGAGTCATCCAAATTTCTAATGAAATGCTTCATTTCATCCTCACCTTGCAAAGGCAAATATTTACTTACCCATGCATACTTCAATCTTTCCTTTCACCCACACTATGCTTGATCCATTCTATCCATGCTCTGGAACATCCTCGCATATACAGGTTGAACATTCGTAATCCGAAAATCCTAAATCTAAAATGCTCCAAATTTTTCTGAGCAGGCAACATGAAGTTACAAGTGGAAAATTCTACACCTAAACACATAATCATTTTGTTGTATTAATGGTATTTCTCATATATTTTACTGTTAAAGTACTTATGTGTGAATAAGTGTAAGATATTGATTGCTTACCAGTAGCAAATAAATTCAGTCAGGAGTGAAGGTGATGCCAAACAACCACAGATTGTCCACATGGGTGGATGAGCTTGTGACACCTCAGCTTTCTGATGATTCAAGTTACACATTGTTTCATGTGCAAAATTATCAAAAATATTGTATAAATTACTTTCAGGCTAGGTATATAAGGTGTATATGAAACATAAATGGAGTTTGTGTTTAAACTAGGATTCCATCCCCAAGATATCTCATCATGTATAGGCTAATATTCCAAAATCTGAAACACTTCTGGTCCCAGGCATTTTGGATAAGGGATACTCAACCTGTATTCTTAGTAACTCCACAACTGCACACTCTTCTTTCCCCTCTTCCCTTACACTTTTCATTCATTCCCATCCATACTACTACTCCTTCCATGCCCTCCCACAACTTGAATTCATTGCTTCCATTTTCACTCCACACAACCAACCCAAGGATATGGATTTCCCCCATCCCCAGCACATCCAAACCATAACTATTAACTTTCTCCACAAGCTCCCTCCTTTTACTCTTTTCAGTTATCCTATTAACATTCATAGCCATCATCCTCAATCACTCATCCCTTTTACTCCCTGGTGAGATAACAAGAGAATAATATCTCCAACTGCATTTCCATACTTAAGAGTTAGTAATACTTACCTTCCTATCCTAGGATCTCCTTCTACAGGGCTTCCTCAGCACCCAAGAAACTGGCCACATCCATCAGACAACAAAACACATTAGGAAGTGCAGTGATGTGTGTATGTCTTCATGGAGAGAGAGCATGACTAAGCAGAGTAAGTGTTCACTGCATTCAGAGCAGAAGTTGCACCTCATGCATGAGAGGTTATATCTGTTTGAGTCAGTAAAGTATGATGGATTTGCTATACTGACAAAGTGAATGAAGTAAGAATAACCAAGCTTAAAGAGATGCATTGGGCAAGTGTCCTCTTCCATACACAAAACACTTACCATTGAACATGGAGTTGGCAATAGCTCCACAGGGAGCATACACCTTTCCAGTAGAATCTTTGGCAAATGGAGCACAGTCGTTTGAGACAGTTATGTCTTTTTTACCCAGTAACTGCTTGTCATCACGAGACTTAACATATCGACGATGGTTCTGATAGAAGTTGTCTAGACCATAGTACAGATACACCTAAAAATCGAAATTACTGTTATAATATGAACACTTAGGACATAACCTGACAACCAAAGGGATGCTGTGTAAGCTTCTGATTGATGAAAATTCAAAGGATAAAATTATGATTACTGCCTTGTGTTCTTGGGAAGAGGATGTGAGTGGAAAGTAAAACAAAAGTTTTTTGTTTAACACAACAATGACCTAAGCACATGTTATAGCAGAGCTGTAAAACTATATTCTTAAGAGCAAACTGCCCTAAGATGAAAGTCTACCAAAAAACATATTAAACTGTAGGGACACTCTCCTCTGAGGTTAGACAGGAACAGTAACTAAAAATGTATATTTTGAAGGATGGAAACACATTTCTCTATCATGAACAGAACCTTATGAACATCTGAGAGATCATATGCTTGGTCTACTATCAGAAATGAATGTAATAACCATGAGGAGTCCCCACAGCCCTATGATGTACATGAAACCGGTAGCCCCCTGAACAGGTTGCTTCTACAGGTCACCATCACACAAATGACACAGTAGGCTTGGCTAGGTTACTACAGAAAGGCAACACCTCACAAATGATATAGGTCTGGTCACCTTGCTGCAGTAAGGCACCACCACATCAGTGACATTAAAGACCTGACTAGGTTTCAGTCGCAAGCATCAATGGTATTATAAGTCTGGTCAGGTTGCTGGAAGGTTGCTAGGTCACTATGAGAGTATTTGCTAGCCCCATTGATACCATGGTAGCTGAAGAATGTAAACCCTGGTGGATACACGTGATTCTAGGAGTAGAACAGTAACTTAACCCTGTTGCCAGCTAATTCTTACTTCAATGCTCAAAACACTCTATCTAATGTGACAAAGAATTATGTTAATAAGCATAATAAGCAGTCTTTGAAAGGGGGTGGGTGGCTTTGTCAAATTACATCACAATAAAGAATGTGTTAGTGCTTTTTCTAGATGGTATAGGACTAGAAACATGAATGAAAAAATTATACAACTGAAAGCTGAGGAAACTGTAAAACAACTTCTATCAAAAGAAACAAAATGAAAAGCTAAAAGATTTCTATGGAACAGTAAAAGGCAAAGTAAAGGTGGTGCAGAGGCAAAGAGGACATCATTAAAGGCTCCAGAGGTCTCTTTGTCATTGTAGGTATAGTCTGAGAAAAGAGAGGAAGAGCATGATGGAATGAAGATTTACAGAAGTTCACTTAAGGTGGAGCATGATGAAATGAAAATTTGTAGTTCACTTAAAATGCACATGTTGCTTTAATATGTTTCAGGTTTATGCACTGTTTATCTGTGATACAAATTCCTTTAAATTTTAGATACACCTTATTACATATTACTGTCTCTTATGTAGTGATGCTTCTGTCTCCACCAAATACATAGCAGAGATTGTAGTTGCAGGAATGGAAACATTTACCCCCTCTTCTTCCAAGACAACCTCTTCTTACAATCCATGGTTCAACTGTTCCTGTTCTGATGCCATTCAGCAAGGGATCAGGCATACAGAGCTTGGAAAAATTCTCATTCCTTCAACTCCAATTCAGCATTTACCACTCCCCATAATCACTGCATTGTTGTCCAATGAGAAAAGCACTTTTCTGACAGTTTGAAAAGAGATTATGGGGAGGGGCATAGTATTAGTGAAAGGAGCATCAGGGGATGAAGAAGTGTCAGAGTTGCTTTGTCTATGGAGAGAGGTATAGTACCATCAGAATGGAAAAGAGAACAAAAGGTAATGCGACAGAAATTGTTAGTGATATCCTTAGCTAAAAACCAAAAAACCCATCAGTGGTGACAAGGAGAGGGGTATCACACTTCCTTTGGATAAATGTATCCTTTATCTCATTGATAACATACCCGTGAGGCAAAGCATTATCGATCAGCCTCTCAGCCTTTCTCCATCCTCAAGGTTCTGACCTGTCACCCTACAATTTTTCTCCTTTTTATCAACAATTTCCTTTCTCCTACAAACTGAACACTGCATTCCTCTGCATCCTTCAATTCTGCTGATCCATCTTTTACTCCATATCCATCTTGTCTCAACATAACTTCCTCAATAAACTCACTCTTGGACAGGATATCTCAGTGGAATGGACAAAAACTGATTAAGTTTAATGCCTCAAGGCTCAGGGTCTGTCAATCTCTCTATCGAAGACTCTTTACAACTTTTCTCTCTCCTTTGACACTTCTGTAATTCCAACTCTTGACTCAATGAAGATACTTGGTATCACTGTAACATCCTCTCTATCTTGAAACCCTACAATTCAGAAATAGCAATGTCTGTCTCTAAGAAACTGGGAGTCCTGTTTAAATGTTGAAATTTCTTTTCAGGACAGATGATTATCATGTCCTTGTATGGAACAGTGCTCTCACATTTGAGGTGGCTCTAGCTCACCATCCTTACGTGACAGAGTGTAGTCAAAAGTAGTGTGATTTATAAACTCTCAAAGGCTATCTTCAGAACATGACCTTGCCCTATGCCAGTGTTGGTTCACTTTCCCTCTTCTATAGGTATCACTCTGTCTTTCGCTCCCGAGAGCTGGCTGCTTGTCTGCCCCCACCACTAGTTAGACCATGCCATACTCAACAAGCTGCTGCATCACATGAATAATGTGTGGCTCCTGGAAACTCAATAGTAGACCATTTTGATAACTATTTCTTCCCCTACACCCCCAAGCTTTGAAATTCTCTAATCTCTCATATTTTTCCCAATAACATAGTATGACCTTAAATATCTTTAAAGACAGGTTTTTCACTTCCAAAATTCATAAATATTTTCCTTTGTCTCTTATATTACCCCTTCATTAACCCCTCTGCATCTAAATTAAGAACCTGCCGTGGTGTAGACTTCTGTATGTGACAGGAGCCTCCAATGTAAAAAAAAAAAAAAAAAGAAATGTAGCAAGAAAATAGAAGTCAATAAGAAACAATACACAAAGTTTCAAACACAAAGAAATATTAACTTTCAGAATCATTATTCAAAAATATATATCCAAACACCCAAATGTAGTAGACTCTTAACTCATCTAAGGTTGAGCCTGAAATGGAACTCAATAACTCAATTTATAGTTTAATTACCAGATTCACTTACATTCTTTTCAAATGATTCATGCACCGTAAAGTTTTCTTTGCAAAAGCATTTTTCTGCAATATCACTCCTGATGACATCTTGACATGTTCTTGGTTCTCCTGTTGGCAGCTTATGGTCAATACTCAGACATTCTGTATAGTCCAATTGTAATTCTTGAACCTGAAATTAAGGTTTACATGAAAAATTTAAACCACAGGAGCTCAATTGAAAATATATATCAAACAAGACAAACTTTCCCCTTTCTTCCAGCACCAAAGACTTCCATTCAATTCCAAAGTTATTCTCCATCTTAACTTAAACAAAAATTTCATCCTAAAATTTCTATATTCCATCTTCCACTTAATTTGAAGTTTTCCTCTTCCATACTCAACCAAGGATCTTGCATCATAAACATGAAATGTTTTCAGAGAATTCACCAAATTTTTCTATCAATCTATCATCCTGAACCCCATTCCCAGATCTGGGTGCATCAGGTGCATTCAACCTCTTAGCTAACTCATAAACATTCTCAACACATTCCTAGTGTGATATTGGGCCTTTATTAGCTCAGATGTCAAAACAAATAAACTATAATGAAAAAATGTAGAAACATTTTTTAAAAAGTGTTACCTTTAATATCATCTGTTTGTACAGCCCTATGAAATTGAAAAAGTAAACAGCTCCTGTTTACATCTCATTAGGTCTTGTTTACATGTGTGGTGCTCAATGCATTATCAAAATATTTATTTTTATTTCTAAGAGACATTCATAAGCTTTTTCATTTCTTTCATACTTTTTTGTCATTTCCCAAACTTTGAGGTAGCAACAGAAACAGCCAAAGGATCACCTCATTTGCTCACATCCACTCTCCAGTTGTCATGTATAAAGTATCAAAACCAGAGGCTCCATCTACAGCCAAGACTCATAGACCTTCCCATGGTTCCCCCAGTGGCATCATATGCTCCTGGTTCAGCCCAATGACAGCATTTCACATATGCATTCCACAATGTTCAAAGTCTTCACACTCTCCTGCATGTTCAGTCCCCAATCACTTAAAGCATCTTCTACTTAATATTTCCACCTAGTACTTACAAAACTCCTTATAAAAGAGAAAAACGAGAACAAATCATGAATCTAAGATGAATGAAAGAGATTTAAAGAAAGTAATTCTAAAAATGAGGTAAAAATATGCAGAGTTAATAGAAAGAATTTACTGGACAAGAATGGTATAAGACTTCAGTATGATTTAATGTTTGTGAGAGGAGGCAAAAATGTTTTACAGAAATGGTGGGAATTAAATACCCAAATTAAATACACAAAAAAGTAAAGATTTTGGTGGAAGAGTTGGAAGTGAAATGTCAGAGAACTATGTACATTGTGAGGAGGTTTGATCAAATTAGAAATTAAGGACAAGAGTTAGCATGATGGTAAAAGGAGTAAATGCATAAAAGCAGAAGAGGATGTGCTGATATGGTCTGGGCATATGGAGAGGATGAGTTAGGAGAGGGTGATTGTTTTGGTATATATGTCAGAAGTAGGAGGAGCAAGGAAAAATGGGTAACTAAGGAGAAGGCAGAGGGATGGAGTAGATGTTACTTCGAGAGTTCAGGGTCTGAACATGTAACAGGGTGTGAGGCATGCAAGGTATGGAGAGAACTGGAGTGGTGTGGTATACAGGAGACACTGTGCTGCCAGTACATTGAATCAGGGAATATAAAGCAGTGCGATGAAACCACAGAAAGGTGTGTGGGTCCTGGCTGTGGATAAGGGGCTCTGATTTCAGTGCATCATACATGAAAACTAGAGAGTTGATAAGAGTGACAGGCTATGTTTTCATCTGCTCCTGGTGCTACCTCACTAACACAGGAAACTGCAAACATGAATGAAAAAAAATTAGTGATCAATATCTTGACCTAGGTAAAATAAATGGTGAAGCATGAGTAGTGGCAACACACTCAAACTCATGCCTTACTCTTGTACTTTTTAGTTCACTGTGCTGTAACATCTACAAAACCTATACAAGTTATTACTGAGAAAATAGAGGATGAAAATTTTCTTTGATGTGAGTTCTTTTATCATCATATGAATACATTTGAAACTATAAGTTTAATACATTTTTCGAACAAGAGTTGGAAAGGATATCTTAGTGGGTTGTTAAAGGGTTAAACCATCAACTCTTAGCAAAATGATGACAGAATCAGTAATCAATTATGATATACATACATCACTTTCCCAAGTCAAAAACTCCATCATTCGGGGAATACAAAAACTAAATGCCCTTATTTACATGTAAAAACTTCGACCAACAAACATTCTTCATAAACAATTCATGAAGCAAAAATATACTATGCTTTTCTAGCCTGGTCCCTTACCATATCAAAAATTACTTCATAGAAACTCCAAAAGTGACACAAAGCTATCAAAACCATAAAAGGATGCACCTTTACCATCACCATAAATCATTAACACACATAGACCTAAATCATACCTCTATATATTCAAATACAATAAGTGCACAGTCTATCAAAGCCACACGCATCCCCAATCATCCGTCATTTCCTCACATATCACTTATCCCCATCTAAAAATAAAAAATGACCTAGCTTCACACTTCAATCACCTATACAACTAAAAACCCCTTACACAAGCCAGTAACTGTACAATCATAGGCATTTCACCTGCTAAATGCTAAATATTCATTGCCTTACATTCTCAATACATCTGCTCCCAAGATAAACATCTCAGAAACCAAATCACCCAGAGAAACCCATCTCATACAACCATGTGCCAGGTCTGGTCACCAAGCATCACAACAAGCACACAACACAGAAATAACTCTACACAAGACCCTTCTTGCTTATGCTATTCGCATCCTACTGAATACACATCATCTATTCCTCAAATGCCCATCAGAGACCCAGCAAAGACAAAGCTTCAACATCCCTACTTTCCAAGACCTTTGGACTGATGAAAAGACATCACAGACTATATGAGTGTTGTGGGATTCCAACAGAGGGATGTTGAGGTTAAAACAGCAATGCCAACTTAGACTAAGTAAAGTATTTGGGAAAGCCACTCCCATTGACCTGTCTAGTCTGAAAAGAATGTAGATCACAAACTTTCTGTTGAGAAACTGCATAAGCAAATGGAGTGGATCAAGGACACTGAAATGTTCATGGAAAACCTGAAAAGGAACCAAAGAACCTTTGCATTTTTAAGCAGTGCTAGACACCATATGGAAACAATGATGAGTGGTGATCAGGGGAAGAACCTGAGCATATGAAGCCCATATCATGTTACTCACCCCAAGCTTTAACTACTCCTTACCATTTGCCAATCTTTCCAGCACTCTCAGCCTCTACAAACCCACTAAGCAGATGGAAAAGAAGGCCAAGTATAACTCTTTATCATCAGTCAACAACCTTAAAATACTGTTCATAGTCAAGCTGGATTCAGATTTTAACTTGACTAAATACATCTTTCATAAGCTTGACTAAATACATCTTTCACAAGCTCAAATCTAGTGATCCCTATGCTGTGTAACAATGTTAATGGTAGCAATTAACTGCACTAACAGAAATTTGGCTACTTCCAAATAAAAAGCACAGGGAATATGATGAATAATATTAATAATAATCCCTTATTTCTTCCTTATTTATACCATGTATGTAATTCTGGGATTCAAAGATTGTTCAGCAATATGTAGGTCTCACTTTTCTTTGACATAAGGGCATGAAAAAAATATCAAAATTCTCATTGCAAATGGCAGTCATATATCAAGGTTGTCTCCTGCAGAGATCTATTCAAATGCCCTTAGTTGGAGAAAGCAAAAGCCTGTGTAAACCCCTTTGCATCAGAATGCTATACCAGAACTGTACTTTGCCTGTCACCAATTAAATAGCAGAGGTAAAGTATAATCTAAAAAAAGTTCATCTACCATCTTGTTTTAGTATAACATGCTAAATTATGATAGATACATGGCAGTGTTTACATAAAAGGGATATTCAGCACATATCTACTTTATTATGAATAGTTTGGATGCTGAGATACTTAAATATTTGAGGCAGTTACTTCAGGACAAGGCACCCAACTTTCAACAGATGCACCTGAACAAATAGCTGCATGATGGCAACCTCACATCCACTGTTATTATTTGGTAACAGTCACTTACAAAACATAATTCCTCCGTGTCTAATGTGAGTATATACACATTAGTGAAACATATAAGTCAGTAGATATATATATATATATATATATATATATATATAT
>JAUUDZ010024771.1:0-11174 GCA_032361705.1 Panulirus versicolor | reverse complement strand
TTTTAGAAGTGCCGCCATCTCTGATATATACCCACATATCAACACATGGTTTATCTTTATCTTTACTACTTCATATGCAGTAGCTCAGTGTACTGATTGCACGTCATCCCCTATATACCACTTCGATCTTACGCATTATATCCAATGCACGCCTCTTGCTCTCCTAAATGTTAAGGCCCTGACACCTCAAAGTCTCACTTCCATCCTTCCATTCGCCATGTAGTTCTCCCTCCTCCTTGCTCTTACTAATGTGACGCATAAATCCTCTTAGTCTTTCATTACTCATTTTCTCATTATGGCCGAACCATTTCAACACACTTTGGTCGGTCCTGACAGTCATACTGCACTTAATAGCTCACTTCTCTCAGGCTCAATCATTAAGTTAAAAAAACGAAGTTATTCGATACATTATCATCAGGAATAACACGTCCGACACACCCACCTTCCGCCTTTCCTTTGGGTTTAGGGTTTATAACTCTATTCCCTATCATAACGACGAAACTACTACACCATTACACCTAATCATGTTTAACCTTGTCTAACTTGAGCTAGATAATCGTCAAACAAGATGAGAACATCAACGAAAAAAAAACAAACTAATAAATGCTGACATCATGACACAATGATTCACTGTGAGGTCCCATGATCAAACTAGTTCGTTTCTCTTAACCACCAATTCACCTCAAGGTTACGGCGCTGACGAACGTCTTGATCTCATGGCTGACACACGCTGGGTATTCGTGTACTGGAGGAGGAGGAAGAAATATACCAGTGGAGCCTTGAAGCCCATTTTTGAGTACCACACATTCCTGAACACTGACTCCACGTCCATCACCAGGTCCAGAGACGTCTTGACTTGCCGGTTCAAACTTCAGCAAGAAACTGAGGGGCGTTCGTGGGTAGCGGATGGGTGGAGGATTCATGGCCGAGAGAAAACCTGTTGTGGATCAACATCGGACGAACGGGAGTGGATCCATAGAGAACGAGAGTCGTGGATCTCTTGTGACCGAAGAGCCTTATTAGGGTCACTACTGCTCCTCCTGACGAACGAGAGTGGCTCCACAAGGAACTGACGGTCATCGATCACTCCTGACGAAGGGTAGTGTGGGATCCACAGACGATAAACCACGATGAATACGTTCGTGGTTCACGAACGACTCGCCGCCGCTGAATAGTGGATTTACGGCTGACGAACGTGAGTGGTGGATTCACAGCTGAGGGTCGGCTCGTGTGTCTGGAGTCACCATGGCAACGTCATAATCCACAACCAAAATAGTAAATACTGCAGAGACCACGGTGAGGCTGCACCTTTTCCAGTTACTTCTCTTCACCTCTGCTGGGGTATGTACAGACGTATGTTCATGTACAATCATATTACACATGTACAATCATATTACATCTTTTATTGAAAAGGGGTTTCTTTATTTCGTGGACAAATTTTTTTGGACGACTTCTTTTGCCCCGTATTGAAACTAGCCTTTGGAAATAACCACGTTTCTTCTGGGTTAGTAATATTATAATATGAATTTTGGAATAAGTGGAGTAAGATTTTTTGTTCTTCAATTTTCGGTGATAATCGGGGGAGGGGAGGGTTGTGAAGACTTGGGAAAACGTTGGGTTACGTAAATGATTGAAGCATATTACAGATCTTTCAATTTAGTTTGTAATTTTGAGTTAGGTAAAGTTTAGGTGGGTAGGATAGGCAATGCTTCTTCAGTTTATGTTGAGGTGGGGGAAGTTGGTGATGTATTGGGAAGAGGAAGCGCACGATAGAGTAGATAGACTTTGACGAAAATGTTCCCTTAAACTTGATAGGTGTGATTAGAGCTGGATAGCACGATTGAGCACATTTTTTTATCATATGGTAGAAAATATTGGTAGCAGGGAGGGCTATGAAGATCTTGGTAAATATGGAGTAAAACGAGATGAAACACATAGAAATCAATAGAACTACTGAAACTTCACTCAACTTTCTCTAGCAACCTTAATTTACCTTTTTTTATCAAAAAAAATATGTGAAACTTTGCATCCAATTCGTGTGATGTTTCTTCACCAAGAGCTTCTGGTGTTTGCCGAGTTTATTTACTTCCTTAGACCACATGCATCCAGTATGGGAGGAGGAAGGTATGTTTCAACTGTAATACTGGTAGGCACTGAAAATTAAGGTAATTCTCAGCTTCTAGTTGAAGTTAGATAGGTTTCTTCATTTTTTTTATTACTAGTGTTTCTAGTTTACCCAAATTTTTCATGTTCATAATAGCCTGCTTCACTTTCACATTATTCATTATTTGTTCAGAGAAAGAATTGTCTGCCAGATCATGCTCTCCTGGTCTAAATTTATTCTAATCTTATTCATCCAAATCAATATTATTTCTTTGGTGTCTCTAAACCGAAACTTTACTATGACAGATACATGGGTATGTTGGGACATGTAGTTTGAGATTAGTTTTATACCAACAATGTTATTACTAAATTTGACATGCTTTTAATTCATCATTTTTATATAAATGTTCACCTCTGGGTTATGCTGATGTTGATCAAGGACCAGATGGCCAGAGCTATCTTGTTAACCTAATACTTTCACTGCACTTCAAGATGATGATGGGTGAGAGGTCTTCAACTGCCAGACTTGATGACAGTAAAATTTCTCTTTTATCTCGTCAGTAATGATATTTGTGTGAAATCATGATATTAGCAAAAAAATTATTTCATGAAAGCAATATTTAAGTGGTGCTAAAAAATTCATACTGTCAGTGAAGTACCGTTTGACCCACCCATCCTCATTTATCAGCATAATAACAGCTACCAAATTTATCGCAAAGCAGATTTATATAATTGATACCTGAACACATATTTGGTAGGCAACCCAGCACATTATAACAGTTTGAATTAATGTTTCCAATGCATGAAACTTTTTAACATATTAATAAGGTTTCTTAGTAAAATTAACCTGTTAATTAAGGTTTCCTGGTATAATTAACCTGCTGATTAAGGTTTCCTAGTATAATTTTGGTAGAAAGCCCCTTTTTTATTATTATAAAAATTGTGAATGTTATGGATATGTTTGAGAATATATTATCATCACTGATAATTAATTAAACAGTATTGATCTCAAGAATAATGTTTTTTAATTTTCAGTGTATTGAAAAGTAATGACTCAATCTTTATGATTTCTGTGATGGATGTGGCTTTTGAAATGAGGATGATGACAGTAAATTATGGCAAGAATTGATATGTTGTTGTTGTTGTGTACTTTTATCGTGTTCATTTATTGATTATATTATACTGGTACATAATGACTGTGATAATAATTGTATTTTAACGTGTATTAGTACAGCACCATAGAGATTATATATGATTGTTCATGATGTGCATACCAAAACATTTCAGTTTAGGTATTTTGATTTATCTCTAGCATATTGGGAAAATGTTTACATGCAATATGTGTTTATTTTTCACTTTGGCAGGTTCTTGCTTTGAGGGTTGTTAAGATGTTATTATGTGTAGGACCAGAAGGTACAGGCAAAACTCTGTTACTTCGAAGACTAGCCAACCTGAACAAGACTGACATTTCTTTAACCACTGTACCCACTGTAGGATTAAACATTGCCACTATTCCACGGGAAGCAGAATTCCCACCCATCAATATTCGTGAACTTGGTAAGACTCTTTTTAACTTCCAGTAACTCTACATTATTTTACCATTTTTTTTCATAAAGATTTTGCTGCATGTTCAATGCTAAGGGTATTAAAGGAAAGAAATTTAGATAAGAAATGAATAATGAAAACTGAGTGTAGTGAGTGTTTCAAAAAACAAGTTTTTGCTTTTAGGCA
This sequence comes from Panulirus versicolor, assembly GCA_032361705.1. NCBI lineage: Eukaryota > Metazoa > Arthropoda > Malacostraca > Decapoda > Palinuridae > Panulirus > Panulirus versicolor. The sequence continues at coordinate 7,340 of JAUUDZ010024771.1, read as the reverse complement.
AAAGCAAAATATGAACAACCACAGGTACAAGTACAAAATTGCACTTTATCAAAACATGAGTAGAGATATCATACGGTCCAAACTCCATGACTTTTGTCCAAAGAAAGAAGTGTTTCTAGGGGTGTACAAAAGAAATGTGAGGAAGGAGCTTAGGAGTAGTAAGAAGGTAAGTGCATGTTAGAGTCATCCAAAATGGAGTTAGAGGGTAAAACTGAGAGAACCAGTGAGTTCATATGGCTTTATCAATAGAAGAAATAGCTGGATGAAAAATTGAAGAAAAGGTAGACTGATAGAAGATGTTAGAGATGCTTTTGTTCAAAGACCAGAAAGACCTGTGAGTGGAAGAGGGGATATTATTACTTTCTTTCGATAAAGAAGTGCTTCACCTCACCAGTCACTAATTTCAGTGATTTCAAATTAGGCCAAAATAAAATGAGAGTTAAAGAAAAAAGTTTTTTTTATAAGTTCAGTATGCCAGATCCCTTGCCTGAATGGCCTTAAGAAAAAGCATTTTTTGTAATAGATTGGATAAAGAGTCCTAAAAAAAAATATATTACTCAATATTCACAAGAAAAACCAATGTTGTATACTCAGCAGAGACGGAAACATTTCCCAAGCAAAGACAGTAAACTAAAAAGAATTTTCTTGTTAGTCCATTTAGCACTACTAAAGGGCTGTTATTGGTATTTAGAGGGAGCGGAAAGAAGAGGAAGTGCGGTAAGTTAAGAGACATCTACAAGTATGAACATTCAGAGTTTTATATCGATGAAGTGAGGAATCACATTTGAAAAACACCTCCCAAAGGACTTGGAGATTGGTGATGACAGGATGATTATTGATTTGTTCCAGATGTTTTGTGAATGGAAATGTGAGGGTTTAAACACTCCCAGCTTATGTGTGAGAGGATTTTAACTGTATTTTACAATATGCAGTGAAGTGCCCTAATTAGAGAACCTTTTGCATGAGGATATGGTGTAAAGAGTCTCATGACAGAAATTTAGAGATTTGAAGAATGTTAAAAAATAAGTTTATAGAGAACAAAAAGCAGAGCACTTTAGAATAATGCTATGGCAGACGAATCTTGAGGCAGATAGCATTAGAGTTTAGAGATTTGAGGTATATGGGGCATGCAACATATGTTTTGGTTTTGAAATAAGCACAACCTCCATTTCGAAATGGAAATGTGGGCATAGGTGGTAGGTAGATATATGGAAAGAATTAGTGGTAATGTCACTATACTCTCTGAGAGAAGCAAGATTTTTTGGCACTAACTAGTAGGTGTTCAATAGTAGAAGAATTAGCAGAAAACTACTAGGGATTTAGGAGGGGCCAGTGCTTCAACTGCTTAGGCCCTCCCTTTTATTAGCAGCAAGGTCAGATAAAATGCCAGAGATTTTTTTGCACCTTATGGTATTAGGCACTGGGGTCCACATGCCAGTTAGGCTCTTTTGTTTTAGTATTCAAAAAGATTTGAAATAACACAAGGAGGTGGAGGTAAAAGCATATGGACACAGGAAGGAGAGACATATGATGCACACAAAGAGAAGTTACTAAGACTTGCCCAGTTGCTAATTTTTCAAGTGTCAGAAAGTAAGACCTCCAGTCCCTACATAGAGGTTGAAACATTGTTCTGAATTCTGCTTTAGTGTTCCTAGGTAGTATTTCCTTAGAAAATTGTTTTCTACAACCTATTACTTGTTTATGGTTTTTTTAAGATTACAACCATAGATATGTGATGATGGGCTTTCAGATTCTGTAGAATCACTGTAATGTGTGTTCATTTTGAAGGTAGATGGTGTTGACATAGTAATGCTGTAACACTACAAATTATGAAACTCTAGTAATAATGTGATTTATATCCTGAATTATTTTGTTTTGATTGGATTCACAGTTTTTAAGCTAGATTCTACATGCTGTGCTTGATTTCAGTTTGTTTTATAGTTTGCTTAGAGGTAATCGCTGCTTTTTAGCTCAGACCCTCTTACCTTTGTGACATCCTGGTAGAAAAATTGTAACTTACAAATATATTTTGATCTTGTCCAAAGTGATGCAAGGTACAGAATAACCTTTAAACTTACTGTAACCAAAAGTCTCCAGTTTTATCATTTGTAAGAAATTTAATGAAAGTACTTCCTAGAAACTTTTGAGTATGTATAGTACATGGAATAAACAGTATCAGTTTGATTGATATTTCTTGTATTTTGTCATACAGGGGGTAGTATGGCCCCAATTTGGCCAAGCTACTACACGGGTGTGAAGAAGGTACTATATGTTGTTGATGCAGTCAATTTGACACAATTGGGTGAAGCCACAATACTGCTGATGGATTTGCTAGCCCATCCAAAACTAAGGGCAGCACAGGTATGTCATAGGATGATGGTGTATATGCATTGTATTATTTACAGTGGAAATGTATTGATGGAAACATATGGTAAAATTTTAATGTTCTTAATTGAAATCATGTATTTTTACTCTTGATACTGAGTTTTGTGTAAAATAGTTTGCATGACCTATTGGTTATCATGTTAGACCCAAGATCAGATAGACTTCAAAGTCATAACACAAGGGTAATGTGTACAGTGAAAGCGTGTATGATCTGAGAATGATGTTGAATGCCGAAAAAAGGTGTTTAAGATTTTTTGATTAGTCATTATAACTTCACATTGACAACCTTAATGACTCTTGCAAGCAGTGGGCCTAAGGTTGAAATAACCAACCAGTGTCAGAACAAAGTAACAACCACACTAGTTGAAGTGGCAGCAAGCCAGTTGTTGATTACTTACAGCGTGTAAACAAACTAATCTCAAGTTCCATATCACTATGTGTCAACCCCACTTTTTCATCACAGGAATCATTATGGGTTTCATACCAAAAGCTTGAGCACACCATGGTCCCAAAATTATTTTTCTGTAGTATCAGCAAAGCCTATTCATATTTTATCATATTACATTGTTTGTATCATAGTGAGTTCATATCTACTGCCTAGAGATTGCCCAAGTCTTAAAGGGGTGGTGGATGAGCCCACCTCAACCAGCAACCAAGTCTTTTTTTCTTTTACCCAAACTTTGCAGTTTTAGCCATCTTTGAGAGTCAGGCTATTCTTGGAAATGGCAAAAGAGTTTAAATAAGTAGGGAAAGGTGGAAGCAAAGCAGAAAATTTAAACTGGGACTACACATCATCTGCAAGACCAAGTAGCAATGCATTGTAGGTTCTGCTTGTACTTATAACATTTTTAAGGGATCGCATTGTGCTACAAGAGTGTTGATGATGCTGCAGCTGTCAATGAGGCTGAGTGAAAAATTGCTTTATTGTGCAGTGTATGCTTAATTTATTCTGCTCCACCGCCAGGCATACGAGACACACAAAGTGAAATGTCTTATTTTATAGAGGTTTTTATATAACAAATCACAAACATATATGATTACTAAGAGTTGTCATCACAAATATCTATCATGTTGTAAGAACTTCACAGATTTTTTCATAACAAGATGGCACACATCTATGATGGGCTTCTCTGACATATTCACATAGACTAACTTATGAATGTATAGAAAAAAATCCAGGTTGTAGCATCTGGTGACAATGCATGAAATGCTACCACTGGCATAAATCATTGTGTATTCCTCCTTGAGGCTGAGATGTGATTCAGGAATTTTGATTGTACACTCTCCAGCAACAGTGAAGAGAAAATAAAATTCTAAAGTGTATATGACTCGACTGCAGAGTGGATTAATCTTGTTAAGCTACAGTAAAAAAGAATTTTAAACCTAATTTTGACAGAGGTAGATGTCAGAGGATTAGACAACAATTTTATACCATCAGTCTATATGTTCTTATGGTATTGACTGTGGCTGTTATAGATATTTAGTATGCCCCAATATGGCAATTTTCAATTAATTTTTTAAAATACCATTATTTTGTTTTACCATTCAAAAGAGCTTTTTTAAAAAAAAATGTTGAACATGAATGAAAGAGAAAGGAAAAAGTAACATGTTACATGTGTGAAATTATATTAATAGATGTTTAGGCTGCATCCTGTGCCATATATAGCACATCAGTAGTCAGTTGGTTAATGATGTCATAGCAGAACACAGATGAGATAACCTTGATATGTTCAGAAATCCTGGTTTAGTGCACCAGAAAACAGTGAATGGAATTAGAAATCAGAAGTGTCATTACTCACCTTATCATTCATTGGTTAGGCAAGATGCTTGTCAGTTGAACAGCCAGCTTAGACTTCTATAATCACTCTTGTCTAGATAACTCCTCTATCTATCCATCTGTTCCAGTGATGTTCATCTCTTTATTAGTGCCTTCTCAATGTTAGAGCATCTTCCCTTTTCGTTCTTGGATATGACATCTGGTCTGGATGTCCTGAAGTGTCACAGCTAAAAAAATTATGAAGTTTTATTTGAAAATACATTGATTACATATATATATATATATATATATATATAAAGATCTGTTAAAATTTTTTTGGCAAATTGAATCTCCTGTTTGTAGTAGGAATACTGTGTTAACCATCTCAAAATTGATAGAATTCTCTGTAAATTTTCATAGAATTTTGCTTTATCTGATTATTTGCTCCATTTTGGTATCAGCTGTGGTTTTGAACATTTTGCAAATTCAGCTTTTTTTCTCACATATAACTCATTTTTGTAGGAGCATGACATAAATAGCAAAATGCATAATGCAATTTTTCTCTCACATACAACTCACTTTTGTAGGGGCATGACATGAATTGTAAAATGCATAGCACACATTATGTTCCTTAGTTGTCCATTTATTACAGTCCTCTTTCCTTTCTCTTTTCTTTCAGTGCAATTAGTGTGATACTGGTCTTCACTGTCTTTCAGGAAAAAACAAGAGAATGAAGTATTTAGAATATGAGTATCATCTGTAAATTGATAAAAGTTGCATAAAACCAAATGCATTTTTCTTTTCTCTGTTTTTGATTAACATTGTAACCATAACTGAAGTTTTTGTATGAAGTATACTTCTTACGAATGTATTATTTATAGAAGCTATGCAGACAGGAGACTTCTCCCGCTCAGTGGTGGTGAAGGAGTGGCATGCTCGCCACTGCTTCATTTCACTTCCACGACATTGGGCAAGTGTGATCCTTTCTACCCTAACACCAACGTTTTGCTTAGAAACCTCACAAGGACAAAATGTCTTGTTATCATGGGCAGGGGATGTGCATAACCCAAGTATAGGCAATGAAAATATGATATTAGTGAATAGAGAGCTCTTAAAAGACACTGGTATAAGTGATGGAGAAGTTGGTGTATTAACTCAAGTTCCAGTGCCTCCTCCTTGCACAAAAGTTACTGTCACAGTTGGATCATTAGCACAGTGGCAGGACTTAGCACTCAATGCAGAAGTTGCCCAGTCTGCCATCTTGAGCCAAGTGCGCGTGATAAGTCAGAGGCAGAGTGTTCCACTATGGCTGGAGGGTGGAGCCTATGTCACTCTCATGGTCAGTAGTCTTGACCCTCCACTCAGATATGGTATCCTACAGCCCATGACCCAAATGGAGGTCCTCCCTCCCTCAGAAAATAATGAAACTCATGACAATACTTCAATCACCTTTACTCCAGCAAACAGGGGTGATTTTGACAGTGATCAACAAAAGCTGGTAGAATCAGATCAAGATTGTCATAAAGAATTAGAACAAGATTTTAGAAGTGGTGAGAAAATCCAAGGAGAAAAGAGCCATGAGGAAAAAATATTTCTAATGATACTGAACTACATGTCTGATAAGTTCAAAGGACAGAAGCTGAAGTGTGGCTCTCCAGTACAGAGGGAGATTCGTTTGGGGTATAGGGTGGTTTCAGTACCAATACAAAACACTTCGCATTTTGAACTCTTGAGTCATCCATCATTGATCATTATTAGTAAAGAGAGCCTCTTGCATACTAGTTACAAAAATAAAGTTAGTTTCATTGCAAGTTTAAAGAAAATTAATTCTCCAAAAGAAAATTTTGAATTGTCAAGTGCCCTTAAAGATGAAACTAAATCTAGTGAATTAAAGAAGCAAAATATCAAGAAAAATAATGAATTGAACAGTCCCTTTCTTTGTACAGTCATTGTGTGGGAAAATCTTGATAAGGAAAAGAAAATAAATTCTGATTGTGTCAAGAAAATTGATGCTATTGTTAAAGTAAACAATTGTGTGATTCCTAATTGTTTAAGGCGACTTATGAAACTAAATACTTTAAGTGTTGTTGAATTACAGACATTTAATACTGATGTCAGAACTGTACCAGTATCTCTTGATATGTTGCCTCTTGTGCCAGTAGAAGATTCTAATGCAACATTGCTAAATGAGGGGGTAAAGGTCTTATTGAAGAATCTTGCTAATGAATTCCCAGTGATTATCAATCAGAATACATTGTTAGAAGTAATTTTAGGTAAAAAGTGTTTCGATGTATTTATAACAACAAGAGATGGAGTACCTCTGAAGCTTACAGAAAAATCAGTGGTGTTACTGGAACTTACATTGCTTAAACAGCTTTCTGATGTTCCGTACATTCATCGAACAGTAAGTGATCTCAGCTACTACCATGGAGCATTTTCATATGTTGGAAATGAAGATGTCTTTTTAGAATTAAAACAACATGTCTTGCTTGGGCAAGGCAACCTAAATGATGGTTGCAATGTTGTTCCTCAGTTTGCTCTTTTGCATGGTACTAAGGGTTCAGGGAAAACAAGTTTAGCTCAATCACTTATTGAGTGTCTGTCCTCATATCCTTATTTCATGCATTCTGAGATTGTTAGCTTTAAGCTTTTAAAGGGAAAGAAAATGGAAGCAGTTGAGAAGAAACTTCAACTCATCTTTAAAGAAGCCATATTCAAACGACCCTCCATTATTGTATTGGATGATATTGATCACTTAGTGCCATCACAGGGATCTTTCGATCAGGACTCAGGACCAATGTATGAACACTTAATGCAGATGGTTTTTATGCTCAAAGGACTCTTGGATCAGTTGTTAGAATTCTTAAGTGATTCTGACTTCCCTCTTCATCTAGAGAAGCCAGCTTGTGGTTCTGTGATGGTAATTGCAACATGTATAGTGAGAACAAGTGTTCATCCTCTTCTGGTAAACCCTCAAGGGTGTCATTATTTTCCTTGCACGTTTGGAATCCCACCATTAGGACCAGAAGGAAGACTTAGAGCTTTGAAAATCATGCTTCAAGCCTACATTGAAAAATATAAACTACGCAAAAGATTACTTTCAGGACACAACTTCAGATCATCGCAAGACCCAGTTGATGATACAGTTTGTGAAACTGATAAGGATTCATGTCCCCAGTACCTAAAAGTGGATGAAAAA
>JAUUDZ010024760.1:5000-11174 GCA_032361705.1 Panulirus versicolor | reverse complement strand
ATCATCATCATAATCTTCATACTCATACTCAACAATCATCATCAAACATCATCATCATCATCATCATCACTATCATCATTATCATCATGAACCATCATCATCATCACCATCATTATCATCATCATCATCATCATCATCCTCATCATTATTCTCAAAGATCAGCATCAACCATCATTATTATCATCATCACTATCATCATCATCATCAACCATCATCATAATCACCATCATTATCATCAACATCATCAACCATCACCATCATCATCACCACCATCATATTCATCATGAGCATCATCATCATAATCACCATCATCATCAACCATCATCATTATCATCATCATCATCATAATCACAATCATCATCATGATCATCATCATCAACCATCATCATCCACCATCATCATCATAATCATCATCCCCATCATTATCATCATCATCAACCATCATCATTATCATCACCATCATCATCATCATTATGATCATCACCATTATCATCAACCATCATCATCATCATCAACATCATCATCATCATCCATTATCATCATCATCAGCATCATCATCATCACCATCATCAACACAACCATCATCGTCAACCATCATCATCATCATCATCATCATCATCATCATCATCAGCATCATCATCATCATCATCAACCATGATAATCATAATCATTATCACCATCATGATCATGACCATCATCATCATCAACCATCATCATCCTCACCATAATCATCATCATCATAAAACATCGTCATCTTCAACCATTATCATCATCGTCATCATCATCATCATTACTTCATCAACCATCATCATCATCATCACCATCATCGTCATCATAATCATTATCGACCATTACCACCATCATCATTATCATCATTATCTTCACCATAAACATCATTATTACCAACCATTATCATCATCAACCAATATCATCATGATCATAATCATCATCAACCAATATCATCATGATCATAATCATCATCAACCATCATCATCATCATCCCCACCATCATCATCATCATCATCATTATCATCATCAATCATCGTGATCATAATCATTAACCATCATCATCAACCATCATCATCATAATCATCATCCCCATCATTATCATCATCATGAACTATCATCATCATCATCATCATCATCATCATCATCATCACCATCATCATCATTATGATCATCACCTTCATCATCATCATAATCATCATCATCATCATCATCATCATCATGATCATCCATTATCATCATCATTTTCATCATCATCATCACCAACACATCCATCATCATCAACCATCATTATCATCATCATCATCATCATCATCATCATCATAAGCATCATCATCATCATCAACCATCATAATCATTATCATCACCATCATCATCATCATCATCATCATCATCAACCATCCTTATCATCACCATAATCATCATCATCATCAAATATCATCATCTTCAACAACTATCATCATCATGATCATCATCATTATCTTCATCAACCATCATCATCATCACCATCATCATCATCATAATCATTATCAACCATCACCATTATCAACATCATCATCATCATCACAATAAACATCATCATTACCAACCATTATCCTCATCAACCATCACCATCATCATTATCATCATCATCATCATCATCAACCATCATCATCATCATCATCATCCCCACCATCATCATCATCATCATCATCATCATTAATCATCATCATCACCACCGTGACCATCATCATCATCATCATCAACCATTATCATCATCATCATCATTATCATCATCATCATCATCATCATCATTATCATCATCAACCATCATCATCATCAACCATCATCATCATTATCATCATCATCAACATCGTCATCATCATCATCATCATCATTATTAAACATCATCAACATCATCATGATCGTCCATCAATATTTTTATCTTCATCACCATGAACCCTCATCATCTGCATCATCATCATCATCATCACCATCATAATCACCATCATCATCATCTATCATGATTTTCTACATTATCATCACATCATCGATGATCATCATCATCACCATCATTACCATCATTATCATTAACATTATCATCTTCATCATAAACCATCATCATCATTATCATCAACCATCATCATCATCATCATAACCACCATCATAAATATCAGCATCATTATCATCACAATCATCGTCATCAACCACCATCATCATCGTCATTATTATCATCACCATCATCATCATTATTATCATCACCATCATCATCATCATCATCAGCCATCATAGTCATCATCACCATCAATCGTAATCATCATTATCATCAACCATCATAATTTTCATCGTCATTATCATGATCCTCGTTATCATAAACATCATCATGATCACCATCATCATTATCAGCATCACCAACATCATCAACCATCATCATCATCATCATCATCAATGATCATCATCATCATCATCATCATCATCACATCATCTTCAACGATCATCATCATCACATCATCTTCAACGATCATCATCATCATCATCATCATCATCATCATCATCTTCATCATCGTCATTATCATCACCATCATCATCATCATCCATCAATATCATCATCACCTCTTCATCATCACCATCATCACCATCATCACCAACCATCATCATCACCATCATCATCATCACATCATCAACCATCATCATTATCACCATCATCACCATAATCATCAACCATCTAATCATGATCATCACCATCACCATCATCATCTTCATCATCATCAACATCACCATCATCATCATCATCATCATCATCATAACCATCATCATCATTATTAAACATTACCATCATCATCATCATCTTCATCATCATCAACCATCATCGTCATCATCATCATCATCATCATCATCATCATCATCATAATTAACATCATCAGCCATCGTCATCATCGCCATCATTATCACCATCATCATCATTATCATCATCATCATCATCAACCATCACCATCATCATCATCATCTTCATCATCACCATCATCATCATCATCATCATCAACATTGTCCCTCATCATCATCATCATCATCATGATTATCATCATGATCATCATCATGATCATCATCATCATCACCATCATCATCATCATCATCAAAAATCATCATTATCATCATCATCATCATTATTACCATCATCATCATCATCATCAACCATCATCATCATCATCATCATCATCACTTCATCAACCATCATCATCATCATCACCATCATCATGATCATCATCACCTTCATTTTCATCAACATCATCCTCAACCATCATCATCATCATGAACACTATTATAATCATCAGCATCATCATCATGATCATTGGGCATCATCATCATCATCACCATCATTATCATCATCAACCATCATCATTATAATCATCATTATCTTTATCATCATCTCCATAATCATCATCATCATCCTCAACCATCATTATCATCATAATCATCATCATCATCATCACCAGCACCATTATGACTATCACCACCATGATCATCATCATTATCATCATCATCAACCATCACCATCATCATCATCACCATCATTACCATTATCAGCTTCATCGTTATCATCATATCCATCATCATCATCAATAACCATCATAATTATCATCAACCATCATCATCGTCATTACTATCATCGCCATCATCATCATTATTATTATCATTACCATCATTATCATCATCATTACCATCATCATCTTCATAATCAACCATCATAATCATCAATGTCGTCTTCATCATCATCATCATCATCATCATGAACCAGCATCATCATCATCAAGCATCATCATCATCAGAACCACCAACCATCATCATCATCAGAACCATCATAATAATCATCATCAGCATCATCATCATAATCACCATTATCATCTTCAATCATCATCATCATCATCATCATTATCATCATCACCATAATCTTCATCATCATCCTCAACCATCATCATCAACCATCATCATCATTATAATTATCACTACCATCATCATCTTCATTAACCATCATCATCATCATCATCACCATCATTATCATCATCATTATCATCATCATCATCATCCTCATCATTATCCTCAACCATCTTCGTCAACCATCATCATCATTATCATCACTATCATCATCATCAACAATCATCATCATCATCACGATCATCATCATCATCATCATCATCATTATCATCACGATCATCACCAACCATCATCATCATCATCATTATCACCATCATCATCATTATCAGTCATCATCTGCAACCATCATCACCATCATCATCATCATAATCATCATCAATATCATCATCACCATCATCACCATCATCACCCATGATCATCATCATCATCATCATTATCATCAACACCAGCATCATCTTGACATCATCCACCATTATCATCATCATCACCATCATCATCATCATCATCATCAACCATAATAATCTTCACTGTCAACTATCATCATCATGATCATCATCATCAACCATCACAATCATCATCACCACCATTATAATCATCATGAGCATCATCATCATAATCACAATCATCATCATCAACCAACATCATCATCATCATCAGCATCATAATCACAATCATCATCATGATGATCATCATCAACCATCATCATCAACCGTCATCATCATAATCATCATCCCCATCATTATCATCATCATCAACCATCATTATCATCACCATGATGATGATGATCATCATCATTATGATCATCACCATCATCATCAACCATCATCGTTATCATTATCATCATCATTATCATCATCAACCATTATCATCATCATCATCATCATCACTATCATCAACATCAACCATCATCATCAACCATTATCATCATCATCATCATCATCAGCATCATCATCAACAACCATCATAATCATCATCATCAACACCATCATCATCGTCATCCTCATCAACAATCATCATCATCACCTTAATCATCATCAACAAACATCATCTCGTCAACCATCATCATCATCATGAACACTATCATAATCATCAGCATCATTATCATTATCACCATTATCGACATAAACCATCATGATGATGATGATGATTATCATCATCATCATCACCATCATCATCATCATCAACCATCATCATCATAATCATCATCACCATAATTATTATCATCATTATCAACCATCATCATCATCATCATCATCATCATCACCAGCACCATAATCACCATCACCTCCACCATCATTATCATCATTAGCATCAGTAATATCATCATTATCATCATCAACCATCACCATCATCATCATCACCATCATTACCATCATCATCATCATGATCGTCATCATGATCATCATTATCATCAACATGTTAATCATCATCAATAACCATCATTATTATCATCAACCATCATCATCGTCATTACTATCATCACCATCATCATCATCATTATTATCATCATCACCAATATCATCATCATTACCATCATCATCATCATCATCATCAAGCATCATAATCATCAATATCGTCTTCATCATCATCATCATCATCATCATTATGAACCAGCATCATCATCATGAACCATCATCATCATTATGAACCAGCATCATCATCATGAACCATCATCATCATCAGAACCATCAACCATTATCATCATGACAACCATGAACCATCATCATAATCAGCATCATCCTAATAATGTCCATTATCATCAACCATCATTGTCATCATTATCATCAACATAATCTTCATCATCATCCTCAACCATCTTCATCAACCATTATCATCATTATCATCGTCACTATCATCATCATCTTCAACCATCATCATCATCATGACCATCATCATCATCACCATCATCATCATCAACCTCATCATTATCCTCAACCATCATCATCAACCATCATCATCATTATCATCATCACTATCATCATCATCATAAACCATCATCATCATCACCATCATCATCATCATGATCATCATTATCATCACGATCATCACCAGCCATCATCATCATCATCATCATCACTATCATCATCATCATCAATCATCATCATCATCACCATAATCATCACAATCACCCATCATCATCATCATCATCATCATCATCATCATCATCATCATCATCAATACCATGATCATCTTCACATAATCAACAATCATCATCATCATCACCATCATCATCATCATCACCATCAACCATCATAA
>JAUUDZ010024759.1:0-22018 GCA_032361705.1 Panulirus versicolor | reverse complement strand
TGTACTCCATCACTAATATTAAGATTATAATTGTTTGTGTATTTACTAATAGAAGATTCAATGATATTTGTCGTGATACTCAAGTTAGAGTTAATAACTGATATGGCATTACTCCAGTCAATACGATGATTGTAGTTTTTAACGTGATTTAAAAAGGCATTTGATTCTTGTCCTGTTATCATACTATATCTCTGTTCCTAAAGTCTAACAGAAAGATCCTTATCAGTCTGCCCAACTTAAAACTTATTACAATTTCGACATGGCTCTTTATAGATGCACCCAGGAGAATTTTCTGGTGAGTTCCTAATTAAGATATTGTTTATAGCATCATTGTTGCTGGAGGCAACATTTGCATTAAAGGATTTAAGCAACATGGGAAGTAGAGGAGAATCATTATTAAAAGGGTGAACTAAAAGATTCTTGGTGTCAATGGAAGGTTTGGGCTCAACTCTATAAATTGATTTCTTTGCTAACTCAAGGAATTTATCAATGAAAGATCTAGGGTACTTTATCATAGATCCAGTAGAATATATCTTCTCAGACTCATCATCAATATACTCTGGACAGCAAATACGTAATGCCCTAAGGAACATAGATTGAAATGATGATAATTCAACTCTGTCATGTTAAGATGAGTTTAATCACGTATAGAAGTGGAAAAGTGAACCAGCATTGCAGCGTAGGGCAAGTGGGCCAGGTTTTAAAGTCAGCGTGGGAAGGTTTTTAAGTCGGACAACTTGCAACTCAACTCTGTCAAGCAAGAAAGCAAAGCTAGAGCAGTTTTCCATACAAGGATGAATCAATCCTTTGCACTAACGGTGCAACTTTCAGAAGAAAAGAAAGTTCAACATCTAAACAGGACTCCCATTTTCTTAGAGACTGACTTAGCTATTTCTGTTCACTGGAGTTTCCAAGAGAGAGTGGTTGTTATAGTAATACCAAATATGTTCATTGAGTCAAAAGGTGGAATTACAGTGCCGTCAGAGAGAGGAAAATTGTATGGAATGTTCCATAGAGAGACTGGTAAAAAATGGCACTTGGAGGCATTAAACTTAACTAAACTTCGTTAACTCCACTGAGATATACTACCTAAGCTTGAGTTTATTAAGAAAATTGTATCGATGTGAGATACAAATAAATTGAGAATGTAAGGAACCAAATTGAAGGCTGTGGAGGAATTCGGTTGGGTAGTCAGCGTATGAGTGCATTTGGTTATTTGTGGAAGAAAGGAAATTGCTGATGAAAAGGAAAATTAGTGTATGAGACAGGACAAAACCTTGAGGGACACCGTTGTTAATGGAGAAAGGAAGATGCTAATCAATCAAGAACGACGGAGATAGACCGGACAGAAAGGAAGCTAAATATGAAGGAGAAAAGTCGAAGGCCAAAAGATGGAAGCTTAGAAATGAGACCATGATGCCACACCTTGTTAAAAGCTTTGGATATTTTCAAGGGCAACTACATAAGACTCCCCAGAATCCTATAATATAGGGGAATATCACCGGAGGACTTCACCTTACGGATGCCATTCCGTTTCTCGGAGAGATAACTAAAAGATTTAGGATGACCGAGGATTTAGGAGTTGAGGAGATTCAGACTTCGGAAATGGTAGATGTCAAAGCAACAACGATGGCTAGAGGGGTTACAACGGTCTCCCTTTTTAGGGGAGCATTGTACCAACGCATGCTTCCAAGAAGAAAAAGTTCTGGTTTTCAACAGAAACGGAACTAACGAGCAAGCACAATTATAAGTTCAGGGACACATTCTTTCAGTGCACGATAATGGTTGCCATCAGGATCTTAAGTCGTGCTTGTGTCCAGAGAGAGAAGCACTTTTCACACAGTTCGATAGGAGACTACGGGAAGAAGCATAGGATTAGTAAGAGGAGCATCAGGGGGTGAAATAATGTTAAAGTCATGAAAGGTAGAGCTCGAGGAGAAATGGGAGCTAAAGAGAGTTGCTTTGTCCACGGAAGAAACAGCTAAATTACCGTAAAAACGAAAAAGTGAAGGAAAGGTAGAGATACAGAATCTGTTAGCGATGCCATTAGCTAAAGACCAAAAAAACCTGTCACTGGATAAAGAAGAGAGGTTATCGCACCTCCTTTGAATAAAGGAATGCTTTGCCTCACGGATAACGTACTTGCGATGGCTACGGGCAATGATAAACGCTGAATGGGAGTCGAAGAAACGTAGGTTTTTTCCAAGTCCGATATGCCTGACCCCTTGCCTGAATGGCCTCAGAACAGGAAGAGAATATATCATGCCATTCCTGCAACAATAACCTGAGATGCGCTTGACACAGACAGAAGCATTACCGCAAATGAGACGGTAATTTACCCAAGGAAAGTCAGAAAAGAGTTTCCGTAAGCTATTCTAGTCAGCTTTGTTGAGGTGCTAATATTTGCGTTTAGGAGGAATTCAACCAACACTTATGGTAAATGTTAAAATCCCCTGGGTAGTGTACCTCGGCTCGCGGGATGCTACAGTCTCATACCAGGAGTTTAGATAGTTGAAGAAAGATACAAAATATGTAAAATTAGGAGAGCCTTAGGCGAAACAAAGGAAAAGTGTGGTAGTTGGTAGCATACAACTTCGAGATCTTAGGATTCGCTTTCTTCATTCGCTTGGTAGATTTAGCACCTTGAGTGTCTAAGTGCGGAAATTTGTAACACTGAGACAACGCCCAGCAGCTGTAATGAACACTAAATCAAAATAATGGAGTCTAATATATCTTGAGCAGCAATCTGTACCAGAACTATGTAAAAGAAACTAAGCAGCACAATATCCTCATATAACATAACTTTTACACTTATACAGTTGAACATATCACTAACCTCCTGAGTATAACGGTAACACCCCTTAATATGACCGACAAAAAACAGACCAAGGGTCGCACCGTTGTGCTCAGGAGTCGTACTGTACTGCTCAAGGGGTTAGTATGTTGGCGGTGATTAGGGGGACAAATCATACTTACTGGAAGAAAAAAAAAAATGCAGACCGTTGACCTGAAGAGTCTAATAAGATTCATAACTCTGAAATTAAGAAAGGATTTGAATGCTAATAAGGAGGATTGTGATGCCTGGTGCGGGTGACGTATCACTCGGATGTTTTCCCAGGCACCACCACATCCTAGAGACAGAAACATTCCACGTGAGTTACGAGTAGAGTTTCCCTCTGCAATTCCACCATCAGAGGACGTTATATGGTTTAGTTATCTTTGGATCACAAATGTATAATGCTTTCTTGTGTCATTATAGATGCCTTTGGTGTTGAGAATCTGTCTCCCGTAAGAAGACATTTTGTTTCTGCTAAGTTTCTTACTTCATCCTGGGTAATGACACACCCTGTATCTTGCCTCATCCTGGGTAATGACGCAACCGTATCTTGTCTCATCCTGGCTGATGACACAGCCTGTATCTTGCCTCATCTTGGGTAATGAAGTATCCTGTATCCTGCCTCATCATGGGTAACAGCACATCCTCTACCTTGCCTTATCCTGCGTAATGAAGCACTCTATATCGTGCCACTTCCTGGGTTATGACACATCCTGTATCTTGCCTCATTTTGGGAAATGAAGCACCCTGTATCCTACCTCATTTTTTGTAATGACCCACCCTTCTTTATTGCCTCATTTATGGAAATGATAAACCCTGTATCTTCTCATCCTGGGCAATGACGCACCCTGCATGCTGCCTCGTCCTGGGTAATGACGCACACTCTATCGTTCCTCATCCTGAGTAATGACAAACCCTATATCTTGTCTCATCCTGGGTAATACCGCACTATGTATTTTGCCTTACTGGTTGATGGCGCATACTGTATCTGGCCTCATCCTGGTTAATGGGACACCTCTGTATCTTGCTTTATATTTGATAATATGGCATCCCGTATCTTGCCTCATCCTGGGTAATGACGCAACCTGTATCTTGCCCCATCTTGGGTTGTGACGCACCCTGTATCTTCCCTTATCCTGGGTAATGGCGCATCCTGCATCTTGTCATAATGTGAGAAACGACGCACCCTATATCTTGCATCATCCTGGGTAATGACGCATCCTGTATCTTGCATCATCTTGGATAATGAGACACCCTTGTGTTTTGCCTCATATTGGGTAATGAAGCACCCTGTATCCTGCCTTATTCTTGGTAATGACGCACTTTGTATCGCCTCATTTAGGGTAATGACGTACCCTGAATCTTGCCTCATCATGGGTAACGGCGCATCCAATATCCTGCCATTTTCTGGGTAGTAACTCATGTAATATCTTGCCTCATCCTGGTTAATGAGATACCCTGTACTTGGCTCATCGTGGGTAACGACGCACACTGTATCTTGCCTTATTCTGGGTAATGACGCATTCTGTAGCTTGTCTCGTCTTCGGTAATGCGACATCCTGTATCTTCCCTCATCTTGAGTAATAATGCATCCTGTATCTTGCATCATCCTGGGTAATGAGGCAACTTTATCTTGCCTCCTCTTAGGTCATGAAGCGCCTTATCCTGCCTCATCCTAGGTAATGACTCAACCTGCATCGTGCCTCTTCCTTGTTAATGAGACACCTTGTACCTTGCCTCATCCTATGTTAAGACGCAAATTTATTTCGCCCTATCCTGGGTAATGATCCACCTGTATCTTGCCTCATCCTCGGTAGTGACGCACCCTGTATCTCGTCTCATCCTGGGTGATGAGGCGCTCTATATCATGGCTCATCTTGGGTAAAGATTCACATTCTATTTTTCTTGAACCTGAGTAATGACGCACCATGTATCTGACCTCATTATGGGTAATGACGCAACCAGTATCTTGTTTCATGCTAGGTAATGACCCACCCTGTATCTTGTCTCATCCTGGGTAATGACGCACCTGTAACGTGTCTCATCCTGGGTAATGACACTGTATCTTGGCTCATCTTGGGTAATGAAGCATCCTGCATCCTGCCTCATTATGGGTAATAACACACTGTGTCGTGTCTGATCCTGGGTAGTGAAGAATCCTGTATCTTGTCTCATCCTAGGTTATAACGCAACCTGTATCTTGCCTCATCTTGGGAAATGAAGGACCATGTATCCTGCCTCATCCTCGGTAATGATGCACCATTGTGCATTGCCTCATCCTGGGTAATAACGCACACTGTATCTTGCCTCATCCTGAGTAATGATGCACCCACTATCTTGCCTTATCCTGGATAATTACGCACCCTATATCTTGCCTTATCCTGGATAATGACGAACCCATTATCTTGTCTCATCTCGGTAAATGACGCACTCTGTATCTTGCGTCATCCTGGGTAATGACAAACCTTGTATCATGCCTGATCCTGGGCAATTCCGGTATTATTTCTTGAATCCTCTTTGGTTAATGAGGCACCTTGTATCTTGCCTTGCCTTGGGTAATGACGGGCCCGGCATCCTGTTTCATTATCTATCATGACGCACCCTGTATCTTGCCTCATTCTGGGTGATGACAAACCCTGTATCTTGCCTTATCATGGGTAATGACACAATCTGTGTCTTTCATCATCCTGTGTAATGATGCACCCTGTATTTTGCCTCATCTTGGGTAATGACGCAACCAGTATGTTGCCTCATCCTGGGTAAGCAGGTACCCTATACCTTGCTTCATCCTGGTTGATTACGCATCTTGTATGCTTCCCCATTCTGGGTAATGACGCACTCTATATCTTACTTCGTGCTAGGCAATGACGCACCCTGCATCTTGCCACGTCGTGGTTAATGATGTACCCTGTATCTTGCCTTATCCTGGGTAACGATGCAACCTGTATCCTGCCTCATTCTCAGTAATGACACACCCTGTATCCTGCCTCTACTAAGTAATGACGCACCCTGTATCTTCCATCATCCTGCGTCATAAGCCTCCCCTGTACCTTGCCTTATATTGGATAATGAGGAACCCTACATATTTCCTCTCCTTGGGTAACGACTCACCCTGCATCTTGCCTCATCCTGGGTAATGGCGCACCCTGTATCTTGTCATATCCTTGGTAATGATGCACCCTATATCTTGCCTCATCCTGGGTAATTAGATATCCTGCATCTTTACTCATGCTGGGCAATGACGCACCTTGTATCTTGCCTTATTATGGAGAGTGACGCACCCTGTATTCTGCCTCATCTTGGGTAATGTTGCACCCTGTAACTTGCCTTATTCTGGGTAATGACGCAGCCTGTATTTTACCTTATCCTGGGTAATGACGCAGTCTGTATCCTGCCGTATCCTGGGTATTGACGCATCCTGTATCTTCCCTTATCCTGGGTGATGGCGCAACCAATATCATGTCATACCTATATCTTGCCTCATCCTCGGTAATATGGTATTCTGTATCTTGACTCATCCTTGGTAATGATGCACTCAGTAACTTGCCTTATTTTGGGTAATGACGCACCTGTTTATTGCCTTTTCTTGGTTTATGATGTTCCCTTATCTTGCATCATACTGGGTAAGAACGCATCCTGTATCTTGCCTTATCCAGGATAATGACGCAATCTGTATCATGCCTCGTCCTGGGTAATGACACACGCTGTATGTTGCATCATCCTTGGTAATAATTCAACCTGTATCTTGGCTCATCCTTGGCAATAAGGCACCCTGTACCTTGCCTCATCCTTGGTAATGACGCAGCTGTATTTTGTCTCATCCTGGGTAATGATGCACCTGTATTTTGCCTCATCCTAATTAATGACGTAACATGTATCTTGCCTCATCATTGGTAATGAGGCAACCTGTATCTTGCCTATTCTGAGTAAAGAGGCAACTTTATCTTGCTTCATCCTGGGTAATGACGTGCCTGTGTATTGCCTCATACTGGGTAATGACGCACCAAGTATCTTGCCTCGTCCTGGGTAATAAGGCACCCTGCATCTTGGCTCATCTTGGATAAAGAAGCACCCTATATCTTTCCTCATCCTGGGTAATGACGCTCCGTGTATCTTACCTTATCCTGGGTAATGATGTACCCTGTATCTTGCGCCATCAGTGTAATGAGGTACCATCAATCTTGGTTCATCTTGGAGAAAAACGCACCCTGTATCTTGCGACATCCAGTGTGATGAGGCAACCTCTATCTTGGTTCATATTGGAGAAAGACGTACCCAGTATATTTCCTCATCCTGGGTAATGACGAACCTTGTATCTTGCCTCATACTGGGTAATGACACATCCTGTACTTTGCCTCATCCTAGGAAATGACGCAACCTGTATCTTGCCTCATCCTCGGTTATGACATACCCTGTACATTGCCTCATTCTTGCTCATGACGCAACCTGTATCATGCCTCACCCTGGTAATGAGGCACCCTGTATCTTGGCTCATCCTGTGTAATGACGCACCTGTATCTTCCCTCTTCCTGGGTAATGACGCACTCTGTGTCTTGCGCAATCGTGGGTAATAAGGCACCCTCTATCTTGGCTAATCCTGGATAAAGACGCTCTCTGTTTCGTTTCTTATCCTGGGTAATGACGCACCACTTATCTTGCCTCATCCTGGGTAATGAAGAATCTTGTATCATGCCCCACCTTGGGTAATGAAGCACTCAGTATTTTGTTTTATCCTGGGTAATGACACACACTGTATCTTGCCTCTTCCTTGGTAGCGACGCACCTGTATCTTGCCTCATCCTGGGTAATGAACAACCTGTATCATGCCTCATCTTGGTTAATGAGGCATCCTATATCCTGCCTCATCCTGGGTAATGACGCACCCTGTATTTTGACTCATCCTGGGAAATGACGACACTTATGTCTTGCCTCATCTTGTGAAATAAAGGACCCTGGATCCTGCTCATCCATGGTAAAGACGCACCCATGTATATTGCCTCATTCTGGGTAATAATACACCCTGTATCTTGTCTCATCCAGGGTATTGATGCTCCCTGTATCTTCTTTCATCGTAGGTAATGATGCAGACTGTATCATGCCTCAACATGGGTAATGATGAACCCTATATCTTGCCTTATCCTGGTTAATGACGCACTGTATCTTGCATCATCCTGAGTAGTGACGCACCTTGTATCTTGTCTCATCCTGAGAAATGATGCATCCGCTATCTTGACTTATCCTGGATAAAAACGAACCCTGTATCTTGCCTTTTCCTAGGTAATGACGCACCTTGTAATCTTGCCTCATCCTGGGTAATGACGCACCATGTATATTGACTAATCCTGGGAAATGACGCACCCTGTATCTTACCTCATCCTGCATACTGAGGAACCCTGTATATTGCCTCGTCCTGGGTAATGACGCACGCAATATTTTGCCTCATCCTGGGAAATGGGGCACTCTGTATCCTGCCTCATCCTTGGTAAAGACGTACCCTTCATCTTGCCTCATCTTGGGTAGTGACGTACTCTGTATCTTCCCTCATCCTTGGTAATGGCACACCCACCATCTTGTCATATCATGGGTAAAAGACGCACTCTATGTCTTGCCTCATCCTGCGAAATGAGGTACCATGTATCTTCACTTATCCTTGAAAATGACGCATCTTGAAAAATGAGGTACCCTGTTTCTTGACTCATCCTAGGTAATGACACACCCTGTATCTTATCTTATTCTGGGTAATGACGATCCTTGTATCTTTCCTGATGCTGGGTAATGACTCTGCCGTTTCTTGACTCTTCCTGGTTAATGAGTCACCCTGTATCTTACCTCATCTTGGGAAATGACGCGCCCGGTATCTTGCCTCATTTTGTTTCATGACGCACCCTGTATGTTGTCTCATCCTGGGTAATGACTCACACTGAGTATTGCCTCATTCTGGTTGATGACGCACCCTATGTCTTACCTCATCCTTGGTAATGATACACCCTGTATCTTGTCTTATCTTGGGTAATCCTGCACTCTGTATATTGCCTTAGTCTGAGGAATGAGGCACCCTTAATCTTGCTTCATCCTAGATAATGACGCACCCTGAATTTGCCACATCCTGCGTTATGAGATACTCTGTATATTGCCTCATTCTGGGTAATATCGTACACTGCATCTTGCCTAATCCTGGATTATGACGCACTCTGTAGTTCACTTCATTCTGAGTAATGACGCACACTGCACCTTGCGTCATCCTGGATAATGATGCTTTCTGTATCTTGCCTCATCTTGGGTAATGACACACCCTGTATCTTTCCTCATCTTGGGTAATGACGCACCCTGTATCTAGCCTCATCCTAGGTAATGACACACCCTAAATCTTGGCTCATCTAGGGTAATGACGCACCCAGTAACATGAAATACCTGTATCTTGGCTCATCTTGGGTACTGACGCATCCGTACCCTGCCTCATTATGGGTAATAATACACCCTGTATCTTACCTCATCGTGGGTAATGACGCACCCTGTATCTTGCCAAAACTTGGGATATGAAGGACACTGTATCCTGCCTCATCCTTGGAAATGACACACCATTGTATATTGCCTCATCCTAGGTAATGAT
Source organism: Panulirus versicolor (assembly GCA_032361705.1). Lineage (NCBI taxonomy): Eukaryota > Metazoa > Arthropoda > Malacostraca > Decapoda > Palinuridae > Panulirus > Panulirus versicolor. Next base: position 12,572 of record JAUUDZ010024759.1, on the reverse strand, counting down.
GCATCCTTTATCTTGGCTCATCCGGTTAATGACGCAACTTGTATCGTGCTTCATCCTGGGTAATGACGAACCCTAAATCGTGCCTCATTCTATAATAACACACCATGCATCTTGCCTCATCCTGGGATATGACGCACCCTTTATCTTACTTCATCCTGGATAATGACGAGCCCTCTATCTTGCCTCATACCGGGCAATGACGCGCCCTCTATCCTGCCTCATTATGTTTACTGACGCTCACTGTGTCTTGCCCATTCTGGGTAATGATGCACGTTGTATCTTTTCTTAACCTAGGTAATGATGCACCCTGTAACTTGTCTCATTTTGGGTAATGATGCACCCTATATCTTGCCTCATCCTGGATAATGATGCATCCTGCATCTTGCCTCATCTTGGGATATTGATGCACCCCGTATATTGCCTCATCCTGGATAATGACTCACCTTGAATCTTGCCACATTCTAGGTAGTGAGGCACCCTGTATTTTTGCCTCATCCTTGACAATAACTTACCCTGCATCATGCCCCATCCTGGAAATGATGCACCCTGTATTTTGCCACATTCTGGTCAATGACGCACCCTGTATATTGCTTCATCCTTGGTAATAATGTACCCTGTACCTTGCGTAATCCTGAATAACGACACACCATGTATCTTGGCTCATTCTGGGTAATGATGCATCCTGTATCTTGCCTCATCTGGGGCGATGACGCACACTGTATCTTGCCTCATCCAGGGTAATGACGGACCCTGTATCTTGCCTCGCCCTGGGCAATGACAAACTCTGTATCTTGCCTCATCCTGGGTAATGAGGCACGCTGTATCTTGCCTCATCTGGGTAATGAGGCACCCCTTCATCTTGCCTCATGTTGGCTATTGAGGAGCCCTGTATCCCGTCTCATCATGAGAAATGACGCACCCTGTATCTTGCTTCATCTTGGGTAATGACACACCCTGTATCTTGCATCATCCTGGGTAATGGCGCACTCTGTATCTTGTCTTATACTGGGTACTGACGCACCCTATATCTTGTCTCATCTTGGGTATTGAGGTAACCTGTATCTTGACTCATCCTGGGTAATGTTGCAAACTGTATCTTGCCATATTCTGGGTAATGACTCACCCTGTATCTTGAGTCATCCTGCGAAATGACGCATCCTGTATCTTGCCTTATGTTGGGAAATGATGCACTCTGCATCTTGCAACATCCTGGGTAATATCGCATTCTGTGACTTTCCTCATCCATGGTAATGAAGCAACATGTGTCTTGCCTCATGATGGGTAATGACACCATGCATATTGTCTCATCATTAGTAATGACGCACCCTGTATCTTGCCTCATCCTGGGTAATGACGCACTCTGTATTCTGCTTCATCGTGGGCAATGACGCATCCTGTATCTTGCCTTATTCTTGGTAATGACGCACCCTGTATCTTGCCTCTTCCTGGCTAATGGAGCACCCTGTGTCTGGCCTCATCCTGGGTAATGACGCACCCTGTATCTTGCATCATCCCTGGCAATGACGCAAGCTACATATTGCCTCATCCTTGGTAATGATGTACCCTGTATCTTTCCTCATCCTGGGTAATAATGTACTCATCCTGGGTATTGACGCACCTGATATCTTGCCTTATCCCTGGTAATGATGCCCCTGTATCTTGCTTCATACTGGGTAATGACGCACCCTGTATCTTGCTTCATACTGGGTAATGACGCACCCTGTATCTTGCCTCATCAAGGGTGATGAAACACTTTCTCTCTTGCCTCATCTTGGGTAAAGACGCAACCTGTATCCAGCCTTATCCTGGGTAATGAGGCCTCCTGTATCTTTCCTCATCATGGGTAATGACGCACCATATATCTTGTCTCTTCCTGGGAAATGATGCACCCTGTACCATGCCTCATCCTGGATACTGACGAACCTTGTATCCTGCCTGATCCTGGGTAATGACTACTGTTACTTGACTCATCATGATTTATAAAGCACCTCATCTTGGTTAATGACGCACCAGGTATCCTGCCTTATTATGTTTGATGACGTACTCTGTATCTTGCCACATCTTGGGTAATGAGGCAGACATTGTGTCTTTCCTCACCATGCATCGTAAACATGATGGCTCACCCTGTACCTTCCCACACGTTGTATCTTGCCTCACTCTGAGTCGTAACCCATGATGTCTCACCCTGTATCTTCCCACACATTGTGTCTTGCCTTACCCTGGGTTTTATTTTTTCCCAGGTTTTACCCAACCCAATGTTGCCTTGTCGTGTGTCTTGTCTCACCTTCGGTGTTGCCTCTTCCTGGGTCTTGCCTCACCCTGGGTTTTGCTTCAACCTAAGTCTTGTCCTTTGTCTTGCCTCACTCTGAATCTTAGCTCGCCCTGTCTCTCGCGTCACTGTGAGTCTTGCCGAGACTTAGCACAGAGATCCTTCACAATGACTCCCAAATATTCAGTACCTGCTAAATCCTCTAATCGATGTTGATGAGTCTTAGCACGGGAATATCTTAGATGTATATAGAAAGAGAGATATAGCGTTCACAAGCAAGTGAATGTTGGCCTCTCTACTTGGATTTGGCTTATCATTATTGTTATTACGAGTACCTCCATGTCAGGATTGCTGGTCTTGCTTTCTGTCTCATCAAAAGGGGACTACCGGGCTAGTCCTACCATCTTCCTACAAGCACCAAGCACCACACACCTAATGAACCTTGCTAATTATCGTTACCTTTTTTCACATAAACACTCTTGCTAATTTCTGTCTGCTAAAACATTTATAAGTATCATCATGACAGAGTTCGTCAAATCTATAGCCCCCAGTCCCCAGCATCATGGGGGGCTAAAAATCTCCAGGTTTTTGTCTGACTCTACTGCCAATGAGAGGGAGGGCTCTAGCATTAGTTGTACCGGCCTCTCCCTGGATCTAACCTTCTCTGCGAGACCTTCCTCTTTTTCTTTTCACTGTACCAACACTGGTGGTCTTTCTAGCAACCTCTCCTCAGTTGAACACCATCTACCTAGTACCTCTCCTGTCATCATACTTCTCTCTGAGACATAAATATCTAATGATGTTCTTATTAGTCCTTTTTCATATATAACTATAACCTCCACTTACGAATCCGGTTCAAAGAAGGTGTTTCTGCTTATTCTAACATAAACAAACTTGTTGCATGCCTCAAGGACCTTGAGTGACCAAACCTTGATGTATGTGGCTTAAAGACTGTCTCTCTACTACCACACTTGTCCTGTGTTTCGTCTATTGCTCTCCTGATTCTAGAAGTTTTACATCTTTCTTGTACTATCTAAACTCCTGCCATGAGACTGTGACATCCTCTCACCCGCAAGCCGAGATCCTCTACTTGGGAGATTTCAACGTTCACCATAGGGTATTGTTGGATCGAAGCCCTTACGTTTTCTATTCTCAATGAATAGAGCCCATATACCTGACCGCTGTGACCATTCTTCTGATAGTCTGGATTTGCTTTTCACCTCTATTCTGTTGCGCTGTCGATACTCAGTCTCGCCCTATTCTCATAGATGTATCTTTTCTAACAGCAACCCCTTCTAAGCGTAAATACTGACACCTTGAACAAAGCTGACTAGAATAACTTAACGTAAACTTCTTTTCTAGCTTTCCTTGGATAAATTGCTGTCTCTTATGTGGTGATGCTTTTGTTTCCGCCAAACACATAACAGAGGTTATTTTTGCGGGAATGAAATCATTTATCCCTTCTTCCTACAAGACTATCTATTCATCAAATCCATGGTTTTAAAGTTCCTGCCCTTAAGCCATTAAAACAAGGCATATCGGGCTTGGAAAAAATCTTCCTCTGGTTTCCATTCAGCTTGTATCATTGCCCGTAATCGCTACAAGCACGTTATCCGTGAGGCCATGTGTTATCTTATTCAAAGGAAGTGCGATAACTTCTCCTCATCATCGACTGATAGGTCTTTCTAGTTTTTACCTAAGGGTATCTCTAACAACTTCTTTCGCACTACCGTCTCCTCGCTTTTCCTTTCTGACGGTACTATAGCAACTCTCTTTGGTTACCTCTAAATCCATCTTATATTACTCTAACATTCCTTCACCTCCTGATGCTTCTCTTACTAATCCTATGCATCTTCCCGTAATCTCTTTCCGGACTGTCGGAAAAGCACTTCTTTCTCTGGACACAAGCAATGCTAATAGTCCTGATGGCATCAATTCCGTGTACTGAAAGAGTGTGCCTCTGAATTTGCACCTGTGCTTGCTCGTAGTTGTCCTTGACATACTTAAGATTTTTGGCAGGGTGTGACATCGGGGTCTCATCTCTAAGCTCCCTTCTTTTGGCTTCCCTCCCTCACTTTGCTACTCATATCTACCTTCCTCTCTGTTGATGGATCAGCCTTCCCACTTTTCTCCATCAACAACGGTGTCCCTCAAGGTTCTGTCCTGTCCCCTTACACTTTTTCTCCTTTTTTCAACGATTTTTTCTCCTCCGCAAATAATCCAATGCACTCATACGCTGACGACTTAACACTGCATTCACCCACATCCTTCAGTTCTGCTCCCTCTTCTCTCACTTGATCGGCATCTCGTCTTGACACAGCTTCCTTAATAAACTCAGACTTGGACAGGATATCTCAGTGGGATACACAAAATCTTGTTAAGTTTAATGCATCTAAGACCCAATTTCTACCCGTCTCTCTATCGGAAACTCCTCATAACTCTCGTCTCCTTTGACGATTCTGTAATTCCACCTCTTGACTCGATGAACATACTGGGCATTACTGCAACATCCACTCTTTCTTGGAAACCCCACATTACGGGAATAGCTACGTCTGCCTTTATGAAACTGTCCTATTTAGATGTCGAAAGTACTTTTCTACTGAACAGTTTCTCGGTTTATACAAGGGAGAACTGCTCACATTTGGGGTGGTTCTAACTCTGTATCCTTACTTGACAGAGTTGAGTCAAAAGCGGTCCGACTTATAAAGAGTCCCAAATTTGACCCCCTTGTCCTTCTATGGGTATTTCTTTGGTTTTTGTCCCGAGAGCTTGCTGCCTGTGTGCCCTCACCACTAGCTAGACCAAGCAATACTTGACAAGTTGCTGCGCCACATGATTATTGTGTGGCCATCAGCAACTCAAGGGAGTTTTATTTTGATACCTACTTTTTTCCTACACATCGAGGCTCTGAAATTCTCTACCTCCTCTTGCCTTCCCTAGTAACTATGACCTGGCACATTTCAAGACAGGTTTTTGTACCTTCTCAAAAACTGGTAAATAATTTCCCTTGTCTTTGCTTTTTCCGCTTCATAATTTTCTCTATATTTCAGTTAGGGCCAGGCCTTGACGTAGACTTGGTTAGTGACTGAAGCCTTAAACATAAAAAAAGAAAGGAACCTGCATAATTGACTCTTCATCCGACCACAGACATAGTCCAGGCCCCTATATCAGGGAAAAATCCCAAACTTAAATCTGCAGCCTGACGAACTCCACGTGTTACCCATTGCTCACTCGCTGAGTTGTCTAAGCGAGTGAGGGAAGAAGAATGATGACGTCACATAATGTCACTCGGGAGGCCCCACTCCACCTTTCCGACCTGAGAGGTGGAGCTTTCATTGGTCAGACAAGAGAGTAGCGCCTACCGCAGTCAACAATCATTGGTCAGTAACACAATATCACGTTTTGTTTTTTCTAACATTGAAAAAAACATATTTTGCCCAATTCTGAATTGCTGAATCCAAAATTCATAAGTTGATTGCAAAGCGTCACACGCACATGTGCTTTTACAGATACATGTAAAAGCCAAGGAAAAAAATAATGCAGGCAACCATAAACGCAGTTTATTCATGCTACTGGACAGTGAATACAATATAGCAATAAGGATCATATAAAACTTCTACAGAAAAGTGAATGTTGTAAGTTATGAATACAGTATATTCATGTTTATTCATAACATTTTCACGATAAGAGTAAAGGAAGTATGTAACTGCTACATAAAAATGTAATGAAGTCAGTGATCCATGAAGTACTCCTTACACATACTTAAAACTTTTTAAGAATCTAAGAACCATTGTGTATATAGTGCTTTTCGGTTGGAAAGTGATGCATGGTACGTGGCTTTCCTTTACTTAAAGTTTAAGTTTCCCTCAGCAGAAAGTAGCAGTAATGACCCATTGTCCCAGGACAATATTTGCCTTGACTTCTGCGTTCCTTACCGGAAATGTCTTAGCAAAAACGCTCACCTCACTCGTCTCCCACAATACCCGATTAAGAGTTAAGGAATGCATTTCCAGTGACACGCAACATCCCAATCCTCTGAAGCTATCATGCACATTGCTGACAAACTTTGTAGTTTTCCAATTCGTTGTTGCCAAGAAGTTCTTCTAATACTTTTTAAATAACTCCTAAACAAATAGTTCAATATTCGACAATTTTTGTTCAAAATTTTCATCACAGAAAGAACACTGCGGAAAAAATGAGGATAAATTTCTTTCAGCTGCTGAAATGCTTCACCTTTTTTATGAAGAGCTTTGCTTCTTTTTTTCATCAGTCCAAGTTTTATGTGAAACGATGAAAGGAGCACAGTGTTGGACTTTACCAGTGGTTTATTTAAAAGAATGTTTTTAAGGAGGTATACCGAAATTGATAGTGATTGCTGGTAGCTGCAGTGTCCCACAAGCACAGAAAACAGCAGTATTTGGTGAACCCACTTTGCATTCCCATAAACAAACTAATTATTTTCAGGTGGCCACAAATTTTCTACCTGTATTGGTTATACTTAATGGTGGGTACGATTAACTCACTGTTGTTGTATGATTCTTTCACAGATACAGCCTTACTTTAGAAGAATCAGTAAACAGATCCCACTCATCAGGATTATGTGCATCACCATGCTCAACCAATAAACCATTAACATATCTGAATAAACACAAGCATTCCTTCATGTTAAAGAAGCTTGATAGATGTTGACAACTGCTGCAAAAAACTAATATTTTTGTACCGAGAGCCAGTAAATGTTCGTTTAGTCGTTAAGCTAGAAGTTCAGCTATGTCCTGTGAGAGATTAAAACTCTTACTAAATCGCTTAGTTCTGACTCAGTGACGATATGTAGAGGAATTAGATCATGTGGCTCCTGTACGTCATCTGTAAATTTTTCTTCTTCTTGCTCATCATAGTCGCTATGGGCTACCTTCTCCTCACAATTGGTCGGTGGAACTAGAGCTGACTATCAAATGAATGAGGCACTGGTTTCATGGCAGGTGAAATGTTTGGGTATTGATACTGTGTTTTGTTTTGTTGGAAAACCCGAAAAGTCTTCGCCATACAACAATAAGTCTAATATATAGTCCTTATGTTCTCTAAACCATGAACACTGCAAAATTTATTCTACTCCGCTTTTGAACCACTGCGTTAACTTGCTACTACAAGAAACACACAAAAAAAAAAATGTGCGGTGCCCACCGTTCATCTTGGTCTGCCAGAATGGTTGGCTATTTTCACTAGCTTAGTGATACTTCAGCATTCTTTGTGGTTTAGGCATTAAGACTGCCTATACGTAATAGACACTGACCAGACTATTGCTGCAAGAGCGCCTGGAAGCCACTGTCAAAGTGGAAAGGAAAATATCCACAGTTAACGCTACAAGATGACGGAAATCACTGAACATAACACACTGTGGTCAGGTGCAATGACAGAATCCTGTTTTCTCTTCCTTTATCTCCTCTCCCTGCAGTGCCAGAACACTGCGGGAGACCACGTGGAAGGAGGCGCCACCATCACCTCTTCTTCATGCAATGCCAAACCATTATAAGACTGCTTGAGACCACTACTAGGTCATGTCTGTGCACAGCCCTGATACACCACCATGTCATGTCTGTGTGCAACCCTGATACACTACCAGGTTGGTCTAAACGCAGACTTGATACACTATCAGACCAGGATGTGGATGCTGCTCTCATACACTGCCAGGCCAGATATGGGTGCAGCCCTGATACACTACCAGGCCAGGATCTGGTTGCAATTTTTATGCACTGCCAAGCCAAGTATGGGTGCAGTCCTGATACACTAATAGGCAAGGATCTGGTTGCAGCCCTGATACACTACCAGGCCAGATCTGGGTGCAGCTCTAATACACTAATAGACCAGGATCTGGATGCAGCTCTGATACACTACCAGGTCAGATCTGGGTGCAGTCCTGATGCACTACCAGGACAGTATCTGGGTGCATCCGTAACACACTACTTGGTCAGATCTGGTGCAGCCCTGATGCATTACCAGACCAGGTCTGGGTGCTGTCCTCTTGCACTACCAGGCTAGGTCTTGGTGCAGGCCTGATACACTACAAGACCAGGATCTGGGTGCAGCCTGACGCACTTCTACGCCAGGAACTTGGTGCAGCTATGATGAAATACCAGACAAGGGTCTGGGTGGAGCCATCATGCACTACCAGGTCAAGTCTGGATGCAGCTCTGGTGCACTACAAGGCTAGGTCTGGGTGCAGCCCTGATACATTACCAGACAGGGGTCAGGGTGCAGCCTTGATACACTACCAGGCCAGGATCTGGGTGGAGCCCTGATACACTAGCAGGCCAGGACTGGTTCCAGCCCTGATACAATGGCAGACCAGGATCTGGGTGCAGTCCTGATGCATTACCATAACAGGTTTGGCTGCATCCCTGATACACTACCAGGCCAGGTTTGGGTGCAGCACTGCTAAACTACCAGGCTAGGTTTTGGGTGCAACCCTTATGCACAACCAGGCAAGGTCTGGGTGAAGCCTTGATGCTAGGAAAGGCTAGAATATTGGGCATAGCCCTGATGCACTAATCCGCAAGTATCTAGGTGCAGCTCTGATACACTACCAGGCCAGGACTAGTTGCAGCCCTGTTACAGTACCAGGACAGGATCTGGGTGCAATCGTGTTGCACTACCACAACAGGTCGGGAAGCAGCCCTGATACACTATCAAGCCAATATTTGGGTGCAGCCTTGGTACACTACCAGGCCAGGATCTAGATGCAGCCCTGATACACTACCAGACCAGGATCTGAGTGCAATCGTTTTGCACCACCAGGCCTGGATCTGAATGCAGCCCTGTCACACTTGCAAACCATGTCTGGGTGCAGCCTTGATACACTACCAGGCAAGAAACTCGGTGCAGCCCTGATACAATATCAGGCTAAGATCAGTTTGTAACCCTGACACACATCCAGGCCAGGTCTGGGTACAACCCTGATGCACTACCAGGCCAGATATGAATGCCGTCCTGATGTACTACCAAGCCAGGTCTGAGTGCAGCCCTGGTACACTTATAGGCCATGTCTCGATGCAGCCCTGATGCACTACCAGGCCAGGATCTGATTGTAGCCCTCATGCATTCCAGGCCAAGGTCTGGGTACTGCCCTGATGCACTACCAGGCCAGATATAGATGCCGTCCAGACGTACTACCAAGCCAGGTCTGGGTGCAGCTCTAATACACTAACATGCGAGGTCTGGTTGCAGCCCTGGTTCAACACTTGGTCAGGATCTGGGTGCAACTCTGATGCATTACCAGGCCAGATTTTGGGTGTAGCTCTGATGCACTAGCAGGCCAGGTCTGGGTGCACCCCTGATATACTACCACGCCAGTTCTGGGTGCAGCCCTGATATACTACCAGGCTAAGATCTGGGTGCAGTTCTGATGCACTACCAAGACAGGTCTGGGTGCAGCTCCGACACACCGCTAGGCCAGGTCTCGGTGCAGTTCTGATGCACTAACAGGTCAAGGTTTTGTGCTGCTATGGATGCACTACTAGGCCAGGTCTGGTTGCAGCCATGATGCCCTACAAGGACATATCTGGGTGCAGGCATGATACACTACCACGCCAGGATCAAGATGGAGACCTGATGCATATTCAGGCCAGATCTGGGTGCAGTCCTGATGCACTACCAGGCAAGGTTTTGGTGCGGTCTCGACACAGTACCATGGTAGGATCTGGGTGCAGCCCTGATATACAACTAGGCCACATCTGCGCGTAGCCCTGATGTGGTACCAGGTGCGGATTAGGGTGCAGCCCTGATGCAATACCAGGCTCAGGTCTGGGTAGAGCCATGATGCACGACCAGGCAAAGTCTGTGTACAGCCTTGATGCACTACAAAGCCAGATCTGGGGGTAGTCCTGATGCACTACAAGGCCAGGATCTAGGTGCAGTCCTAATACACTATTACATCAGAATTTGGGTGCAGCTCTGAAACACTAACAGGCCAGGATCTGAGTGCAACCATGATGTACTGACAGGCCAGGATCTGAGTGCAACCATGATGTACTGACAGGCCAGGATCTGAGTGCAACCATGTTGTACTGACAGGCCAGGATCTTGGTGCAACCATGATGTACTGACAGGCCAGGATCTGAGTGCAACCATGATGTACTGACAGGCCAGGATCTTAGTGCAACCATGATGTACTGACAGGCCAGGATCTGAGTGCAACCATGTTGTACTGACAGGCCAGGATCTTGATGCAACCATAATGTACTGACAGGCCAGGATCTTGGTGCAGCCATGATGTACTGACAGGCCAGGATCTGAGTACAACTATGATGTAATAACAGGCAAGGATCTGGAAGCAGCAATGATGCACCATCAGGCCAGGTCTGGGTAACAGCTCTGATGCACTAATAGGGCAGGTCTGGCTGCAGCCATGATTCACATACTTAGCCAGGATCTGGGTGCAGCTCTGATGCACTACCAGGCCAGGTCTGAGTGTAGCCCTGATACACTACCAGGCTAGGATCTGGGTGTAGAGCTGATGCACTACGAGACTAGGATCTGAGTGCAGCCCTAACACACTACTAGGCCATTTCTTGGTGCAGCCCTGATGGACTACCAGGTGAGGGTTAAGCTGCTACCATAGTGCACTATCAGGTCAGGATCTGGGTGTATACCTGATACACTACCAGGCCAGGTCTGGTAACCAATATTCTGGGTCAAATTTGTCTGAAAGCGAGCATATCTCTGTCATTTCCTCATTCATAATAGCATAGCCTCGTTGATTAACTTGATTACTTTGCCAATATCATATATTCTTGATCTGCTTTTATCATAGAAGTATTTTACGTCATTAGCACACCAATATGATCGTCTAATGCTTTCCATTACTACAAATAATATTGGTACACTGCTATTGATAACTAAGAATGTGGCAATATATTTCAGATGTTAAATTCCTATTTTGTTTCTTTGTCTCCTGTTGTTCATCTGCTGACGTCATCCTTTCTCTTTTCACCCCCGGAAGATGATGGACTCTCCTGGGAATACTCACTCTTGGGTTAATCCGGGTGATACAGTTCTCTCAAGATGCAACGGCAAAGTTATAAACCGCCTGTGAAATACGTTTGCAGTTTGTCTCCTCTCCCTCAGGCGTCCTCGCCCGTACCACCCAGTAGGGATATGGCCGTTCACTGGTCACCAAGCTATTTACTATTTACATCCTATCAGCTTTGGCACAGTGTATGTCGTTCTCCACACTGGACACATGAGAGAGCCACTTGAACCCAACTACTTTATCTTTTATATAGTACTCACACAGTTGACAGTGAGAACTGTGGTAAGTGATATTCAGAAGCACCAGTAGAATACAAGTCCTCATGAAGGATACCTTGATGTGCTGACAAGCTGGGTTGGTTCGTAATGTCTTTCTGATCATGGCAGCTTCTCTGACTAAGCCATCGCCACAGCCAAGCCTGCCATATTTACCTGGTGATTCTTGTGCTGCAAGCGATTTTCGTCCTGTTATAACAACACTCAGACAACAGTATTGATCTACGGTCAGTTCTTGATCATGATGGACTGTATTTCAGTAAGGATATTGAGTATCCGAATGAGAGTATAATTCTGTCTTTTGACGGTTTGGCAGTGCCAGTATGTTATCAGTTTTGATCGGACTGATAAACCTGCGATAGTCTGATTTTCTTGTTTTTGTTTTCTCATGTAGACGGGATTAGTAATATTGCTGATTGGGTTGATGACTTTTGGTTTGGGCAAATACAGTACTCCGGCGGTTTAAGTTGTTGTTATCCTGTCTCATTCATGCATTCTAAAATATCCTTTTTGTGTGGTTGACCCTCTGAGGCGACGTTAACAGCAAGGAGGACGGGCCACTTTAACTTTGCATTTACGTAAAACTTAAAGCTTCTTAGGCAGGCTTAGCCTCCTCTTGAGATTTGCCGGTCATGATTCATCATCCTATGTATACCGAAAATCTTGTTTGAGAGCAGAGTTTTTTTTTCAATAGTCCGACTCTCCTTATCCATATCTGTTTTTTCTCCGTTTGATATCTTTTTCTGCTCCTTTGTTCCTTTCATTTCACTTTTATACCTTGCAGCATGTCTATCCTTGTGTTCGTAGTAAAACAAGAAATGTTTCGTATCATTTCTTGTTTTAGGATCAAAATTTTCAGTTCTGAGACAAGAATCATATATCAATCATACGCTTTGTACAGGAAGTAACCTTAACAGCCCCTCATACATTGCAGCAGCCAGAGTCACGCATGTAATGATTGGTGGGTGTCAGTCTTTGATGCAGCTTCTTGTCAACTGAAGAT
>JAUUDZ010024748.1:0-11175 GCA_032361705.1 Panulirus versicolor | reverse complement strand
ACATATTGCAAACCGATGTATGAAAGTATTTTCAAGGCCAGATGATAACTAGAATTCTATTTATTTTACTGGTAAAAGGGAAAATCGGATTTTACGAACACTACAAAACGTCAAAGGTAATTGGGATTGGTATTGGATTACCTACATTAGGGTTTAGGTAGCGTTTTCTGAGACACGTAGAGGCAGGATACCCGGCTGACGTTGGCTTAATGTTTCCTTCTGATAATGATTATCTTTGATTATTACATGTGGAAATGTTGCCTGACGTTATACCTATAATCTACGACAATGTGTGTGTTGATAGACGTCTTGACGGGTGCTAAAAAAAAAGCAACGTAAGGAATAGCAATATTTTACATGGGATCAGGGTGAGCATTTATAGCTCCAGGGAAAAAACAGTGGAAGATGATATGAATGAACCATGCGGAATTAAAGGATGATAACTGAGTGTCTGATGTAATTACCTTTGGTTCATGGCAGCATAAGTTGCTGGGCAGTAAACCAGAGTGCAGGCGCACTTACACACACGTATCTGTCTTAACATCTTATATTATCTGATATCAAATAACATTCACCTTTTGTCCGTCGCTGCTTGTTTGCTGGTGTGATGTAATGGGTATGACTACTGTTAAGTGTATTTACCAATCATGAAGGAAACCATCGAAAACATTCTAATTGTTGGCAGTCTTGTCATTATAAACGTCAGTATATGTTAGCGCCACCTGTCCATATTGTTTGCACTAGTAATGGTAGGACTGCTTATAAACACATCGTTTATGTATGATCTTCTTTAATGATTCGTAAGTATAGTTAAAAGTATCTTTCCTGATGAAAAATAAATACCATCTTACCGCACGAACAATGAATAAGAACATAGGATGTTGTTACAACAAGTGGAGTTATAGAATAAAGTTCACCACTGACCGCGGAGTGCAACAGGCAAGTAAATCCCGCCATTGATCCCTTAAGTAAGAGAATTTCGACAGTACATCGCAGTTATCTGAACCAGTGAAACAGATGATATTAACTGTGGATTTGGGGAAAAATATTACGTACAGATTTGTTGTGTCATACACATCGAATATAGAAGGACGAGAGCTGTGGTCCAGAAATCTTCCCCTCCTGTATCATCGCACTCTAGAAGTGGGAACAGTTCTTAAGGTAGAGAAAAGTGAGGATTTTTCCTCGAAAGCCCAGTCAACTGTTCCTTAAACTCCCACGACAAGACGGGAAATGCCAGCAGGTATGATCAAACAAGTATGGAGTACTGCTGTGAGAACTGTAGAACAATATTGCCTACACAGAGGCTGGGGGAGGCCTTGCTGCCTAGCTCTACTGACCGAAGATCTGACCGGGATGGTGACGTTTCGTGTCTGTGTGTCGAGGATAAACTAAACCACAAGCATTCTTGCGTCCGTTCAGATGAAACTCTTTAAGACTGCCGCCATACAAGCGTCTGTACATCACGGAAGCTGTTGAAGTATTCCCTGGCTTGGCCACAACGATGCTTCATCACAAAGAAGGTAAACATGCCTCCAGGTTTACGCTCGGATCACCACCAATGTGGACTAGGAATTAGGGATACGATTAGTGTCCTTTAGCAGATGACCTCGTCATCAACCATCAGGTCTTCTGTTATCTCTCCTCCCCATGCCTTCCCATGTGCTGTCCATCGGCAAATAACCTCGTCATAGACCATCAGGTCTTGTTATCTGGCTTTCCCATGTATTCTGATGGTACTCTATTGTACCAGGTCTCGACATTTCCAACATTCTAACCTTTGACAGTCACTTAACACCCCTTCAATATTTCCCTAATAATTCGTCAACACTTTCTGATTACTTCCTTCATCTATTCAAATTATTTTCCTCCATTTAGCAACTCACTCAGTTCCCAGTGGCTGCGTATGACAGCATCCTGCCTCACGCTAACCTTCCTCCTCAGACTTTCCTCATGTGTCACCCCATCTTGGTCTCTCCCATGACACTCACTGTGAGTGGGTTCATCTCTCAGATGATCCACGTCAGACCCATCCTGATGGCAGAGTTGGGCTCGTTACTGTAGCTTTAGCATGTTACGTGTGATGGTGATATGCAGATATGATGACATGACATAAAAGTGCAAATCTCATCTTTTGTCACTGGAAAAAAGTGAGAGAACTTGGAGACAGTAAAGGAAAGAACTGAAGTATAGTCGTAACTTGATAATGGAAGGCGTCAGATGGCGTCCGTTTATGTCCGTCTCTCTGTCAGTATGAATTATGTATAAGTATTTATCTATGCATATATGTATGTATGTATGTTTGTATGTGCACATCTTATGTGAGAAGACATCATGTACGGAACTGATACATAAGAGTACATGCGAAGGACAGATAACACAAGACTTGGTGTTCATGGTCGAGGTCATCTGCTGTAGGACAATAATATGTATGGAGATGAAACCTGAGGTGGCGCACCCGTGTATATATCTGTGTTTAAAAAGTTATACAGTAAAGTTACGGGTCATTTCATAAAGAGATTAACCTTGATATGCCGGCAGTGCTGTGTTTTAGGGGTCAAAAGGTCATAGACCAGGGTCACCGGGTCAGACTGTAATTAGTACTGGGACCTGGTAAATTAACTGGGATGACTGGCAATGTGTCCAACGAGTTTTATATTGTGTGTCGTATTCGCTCCCTATTTTTTATTTTCTTTATCGTGAAAAGGTCAAACGTGAAGGTCGAAGGGTCAGATGATTAAGACTTTACATAGTCTGGCGTGGGTGAGCACCTCGTGTGAGTATGGTCAAGTTATTTCTTCAACCTTCTCGAGGAAATGGAAAGGTTGAAAGTGACTCACCTCACTAAACTTACCAGTAAGGTAGTTTTTCGTTCTCTCTTCATCGGTTATACAGAATCAGTGATCATATCACTCTTGTGGAACAACTGATGAACGTAAATGAGTTTATGAGATTCAGTCTTTCTCTGATGGCATGTTAACTCCAGAATTATTGCTAGAATTCATTATTTTGAGAAGGGATAAATGGATCTCTAAAGTTTACATCATTGGAAAAAGTTTTGCTTATAGTTTTCGAAGAATCGGTGTTGGTAATGGAGAAGATAATTTTTAGTGAAGGAAATGCACTTGAAAATAAATGTACCGCGAGGGAGCTCGTTAAACTGTCTCTTTGAGATATTTTTCCTTAAACCACTTGAGTATGACGACTGAACCGTTGGAGCACAATGACATAAGTCCTTCAGTACATTGTGATGACTAGAGTCATCATAATCAAGGAGTTCAGTAGTCGTTTTCAGGAGATTCAGTCGTTGCATCCGTGGGGTAACGTCCTCGTGAAATAAGTCGTCGCATCAAGCGGTTCAGTCGTCGCACTCATGGAACTAAGTCATCGTGCTGATGAGGTTCTTTCATCGAACTCAAGAGGTTGAATTGTGTCTTGCTGAAAGGGTTGAGTTGTCGTATTCAAGAGGTTGATAGCAGTACTGTCGACCTGTACTTCTGGGGACGACGTCTCCCTCGTGGGCAGGATGACTGGGTGAAGGACGACACGAAAAGAACCTGTCTTATTTGCCAGATCCGATATCTATGACCTAGGGAAGGAGAAGGACCCGGGACCTGGGCGAATGTAACATTTTTCTCTCTTTTTTTATATTAAGGAGCTTATATCCTTCTGGACGGCCATAGAAAAGGACACATTATGGACGGGTTGTGAGGCTTGGCAAAATTTACAAGCTGGAGAATTACAGAAGCTCGTGGATGTACGGTAGGCGGACCCGGGCAGATGGTGGAGGGAAGGAAGGTTTCCAGCATGGTAGGCGGATCCAGGGAGAGGGTAGAGAGAGCAGGAGGGTTTCCAGCATGGTAGGTGGGTCCAGGGAGGTGGTAGAGAGAGCAGGAGGGTTTCCAGCATGGTAGGTGGGTCCATGGAGGTGGTTGAGAGAACAGAAGGTTTCCAGCATGGTAGCTGGATCCAGGGAGGTGGTAAAGGGGCATCATACTTGGCCAGACATGACGTGGGATCTGTTGTAGCTTGCTGGCCCGCCTCAGCGTCTGTTCACTTACGTCATTCTCTTTGTAATCTCATTCCCCTTTACAGTCTTCCCTATGTAAACTCCCGCCCTTGTAAACTCTTCATTTTATATATCCGCACATTGATAGACCCATCCTTTTGCTTTTGAGCTTTTCTATTGTAATTTCTCCCCTTTGTAAACATTTCCCTTCGTAAACCCTTCCCTTTGTAAATTCTTCCCCCTGTAAGCCCTTCCCTTTACTGCGAACCCACATTTCCTCCTTTTCCCCCGAGATTGTCCCTACCCCAGTATTTTCCGTGAAAAAAGAGGTAAAGAACGTATGTGAAAAATAGAATAAAAGAAAAGTATTTTCTTATGCCACTCTGACACAAACAAGAACCAGACGATGACATTTATATTCGGTTGATCATATTCGTCACTACCGACCGAGGTATTAATGATGCAAGAGAGAGAGGGACGGTACGTTAACACCTGGAACACCTTGGTACGACCCATAAACACGATGGTACGACCTCTGAGTAACATGACCCGACCCTTGAGTTTGAAGATACAACCCTTATGTATGATGGCCTGGCCTTTGACCTCACCCTTAAGGGTAAGGCAGATCACGCCATCATTGCTAAGGGTCGTACCCTCGTGCTCAAGAGTCGTACCGTCAAGCTCAAGGGTTGGACCTTCGTGCTCATTGGGATTGAGTCGTCGTACTCACGGGGTTGAGTCGTCGTACTCACGGGGTAATATGGAACTCTGCAAACACGATTCGTGAACTGTGAGTCATAGGTCGACTTTATGAATACATGTGAATTAATAAAAGCAAGGAAACGGAATTTCCAGTGTTCTGCTGCTGAGCTGTGTAATTAAAGACCCCAGCAGGCACCGAGCGAGGGCGTGTAGTAACCAAACTGTTGGAGGAAGATTTGTGCCAGGCGTTCCCGGGGATCATCAGGGAAGACCTGAGCAACAACAACACACCACAGTATCCGTGACCCACCTAAGATCTTGAAGCCTTTGGTAAAGACTTGGAACGAGGTGTATTACTGACCATGGTTAGGGTCGTGCCAGATCATAATTATCCAGCAGAACATGTCTGATGGTAGGGAGGCCTCAGTCCTGGGCTGAATGGTGTGAGGAGTTGCAGACGGTGAACAGGAATCGTTTTGTATACGATGGTTATGCACTCTGGTTCTGTAGTGAGGGATGGGTAGTTTGTCGACCGTGTGGAAGTTGTGTAAGGTTGGCTACATCATCATAGTGACCACAAGGTTACGACCTCTGGGTATGATGGCCTGGCTTTTGACATCACCTTTATGGGTCTTCAGGTCAGAGGTCGTTCCATGATACCCCAGGGTTGTAGACGTCGTGCACCAAGGTTCGTACCGTCGTCTCCAGTCGTCGTCCTGACGACCATAAAGAACCAAATGATATGGAAGTAGTCGGCTGAGGGGTCGGGTACACGGTGGTTTATCCTCACAGAGGGGCAGGGAATTTATGAGTCTTATGGGGCTAATAAAATAATTATTGTTGAGGGGTTTATAGAGCTCTCTCTCTCTCTCTCTCTCTCTCTCTCTCTCTCTCTGCGGTGAGCCAACACACACACACACGCACACCACACACAAATATTAACACTTCTTTTTTCTTCGGCTCACAAGATGTGTTAACGCGTTACCAGAGATAAGCGAGGGCAAACATGTGCTGGAGTGGCTGGTCTGCGTGTGTTCACCTCAAGACCGAAAACCATTGAAGTTTTACATGTGTGTCTGTGACGTGTCCTCTTTGCGGATTGTCTTGAGTCTATGACTCCACCCAGAAGGTCAAACGGCCTTGTCTTCCCAGGAGGTCACCTTGTGTTGTCACTTCCTGTCCCATACTACCTAGAGAGGTCAAACACGGAATCACGCTATCGTCCTCGTCGACCTCTCGAGGCGGGGGAACGTTTTAAGCAACTGATACCCAACGTTTGCAATCCTCATTAACGTTTGTCAGGTGGACTCCACTCCCTCGGTCATGTAGAGTTCATTAGCACTGTACCAGCTGGTCTCCACGCACCAGTTATTGCTTAATGAATTCCTGCAGTATCGTACCCTGCTGCAGCACTACAGCCTGCATGTTACAGACGAGCTGGAAGATACCCACAGTCGCTCATGTGAGAGGCGAGCATCCCTTGATTCTTAGTATTGCCACAGTCTGTGATTGCAGTCATTTGTCACCGTGTAAGACGACTGTGTATTGGTCGCACTCGATGTAAGTGAGGGGCATTATCAGTAATGGATCGAGAATGGAGAAGCCTCGGCGTCAGTCGTGTGGTTTGAGGTGACTCTGTCCGCAAATCCCGTCTTGAACCGATCTTACATACATGGCTTCATGCATGGCTTCGACATCCCAGTGTTGAATGAAGATATACCAACTCACTGCAGCTCAGAGATAAGGTCCAGATGCTCGCGTCTCCCGGTCGATTCTGGAAAGACTCGCCTCTTTGGGTGGAGCCAGAAAGTTGAGCTGCCATTTGCTCATTCTGCTGGTCGAACTTTGCGACGTCCCTCATAGCGTGTGTCCAAAGTTTGTGACAGTGACGTGATAGAGGTAATAAAGTTGGTCATAAGTGAACACACGTTTGAAACTTTACAAACGTTTATTAGACGTTTCTTTGGACTGAGTCAATGAACGTTTGTGTTGACAGGTCCTAGCTTTATCTGTTGAATTTCACGTTTCCCCACATTGTTACATTTACAGGATCTGTGACATTAACATTTACGATACTTTACATATATCTTTTGATGATTTATGGGGTCTTCTGTCTCTCCTGTTTGGTCTAGAATCAATCATCGTTACTTCTCTGTTCAGCCAGGCTGTTCGCGGCTACGGCCTGTGGACTTGCGATCCTGCACAACCTGGTTGGTCAGGTCTATTGTGCAGGTATTTAGAAGGTTAGTTTTAGAAGTTCACCACCAGGTGGTCGTGAATATTTCTGATACCTGTTTGATAGAGTTCATGTTTTAGGTTGCATCTTTATCTGTTTATTTAACTATATGTTGATGAGTCTGTGTATCTGTGTGTCCGTCTATCTATTACCTGTCTTTCTATTTATTTATCTATCTATCCGTCTATTTATCTGTCTATTTGACTTTTATGTCTATCGGTATCTTTCTGTCTTGCTATTATTATATGCCTATTACTCATGTATCTGATACAAAAAGCAGTAATTATGAAAGTTGACAGATGACTAAGCTTATCTACCAATTCTGTTGAAATTCCAGCCTCGTTTTTGTTCTAGATAGATAAGGTTAGGATAGAACAGTAAGTCTAGCTGTAAGATGCAGGGTTTGATACTCCACATAATCCTCCTCCCACTCAGTCTAATGTCCAACCAGAATCGTTGCAAAGCTTCCATACCGGTAGAAAGTGAATTGATTCGTCCTCCTCCCACTATGCTGTTCTGTCTGATCACCAGTATGATCTTTTTCGTTTGAGCAAATGAAATGTTTATTTTGTTCTACTATTATGTGGTCACTGACATCTTGAAAGCTTTTGATAAGTTTGAAACTGAACTTTGTGTGTACGCCATTGTGTCTAGTGTTTACCAACAGTTTTTACATTTGTATACCACGACTTCATCGTTCACTTGCTGGATAAGGGCAGGACACAGTGAAATCGCTAAGGGCTAGTGTAGCGCTATGTGGGCAAACATGATAATCATATTTTCCAGTACACTCGCTTGTGATGCTCGACCTGAAGTGTACAACATGCAGCCAACCTCGCGTCATGTGCGGCCGTACCAGCCACCCGCCCAGGAAGAACATCTGGTCAAATATTCCACATGTAAAAACCATAATCCGATTATACGGTACAGGTGTTTCCAGTCCAGTTTCATTAAAAAAAAAAAAGAGGGTGGGTGCTGGCGCACGGCTTTTGCCTGACTGTGTAATAAAAATGATCAGATACTTAGATATATAACCGTGGTGATGGCGGGAGTGAGGGACGTATACAGACAGACGTTCATTAGCCAGTACCAAATACATTTTTGATACAGATCAGAACTTTCATCACAGTGCTGCACACGTTGACCGGAGGCGCCTCGATATACGTCAACCATTTCAATGTTAAGTCTTTACAAAGCTGTTAAATTTTTTCATGTCGTTTTTTCTATTGAAGAAAAGAATAAAAAAAAAGTGTGTGGCTTTATTCTAAAGGGAAAAGATGGAGGTCGTAGAAATTGTATGGCATGAATGATTGTGTCCTGAGCTCGCTACAGATAGTGTTATTCGTGGTAGAGGGACGTGCTCGAGTGGCTAATGTTGTTAATTATGGTTTAGGGGAATTTGTTGTCAGAATATGTGTCATCCTTAATATTTGGTGATGTAAATAGTAAGAGAAAATTATACGGGATGTCCCAGAAGTAGTTTACTTAGATTATGAATCGTTCTTCCGTTATCTGCTTATGTGATTTTGTATGGTACTAGCTAAGCAGTTCCAATCTCCATCTTACTTAGTCATAGCAAAAAAAGGAGTATATTAGTTAATAAGAACCTGACTCGACGAATTAACTTTTGGGATACCAGATGTAAATACTAAATGGAGTTGTTTTGTTCCTTCTTGTCTGGTAACGTGATCACTAAGCAGGAATTCGATTCATGTTGGCAGAATTCATGTGTTCAGAAGGCTTCTCGATGTTAGGGAAAGTTCGAGAGACGAGGGTGTGCAGTTGTAGAACACTCTCCCCTTACTGTACTAAAAGGTCATTACCAGTTGGTAATGCCTACATGGGAATATAGATATTAGATGGTTTTTATCCTTGCATTTGGACCTTCCGAAGGAAGTGTGGCAAAATATTCATTCTCTCTGCATATCTTGCCTCTGGTGCTTCGCGTACCACGCTCCACCCGTTCTGTTTAGTAAATTCATAATATATATGTGCAGAGTTTCAACATAAAAATCTTCATATTCATTGTTTAACTGAAATATGCATTGTTTTATGATTACCGAATGTATATATATATATATATATATGAATTACTATTATATGTAGAATGTATTATAAGGTTCCAGTGAAATAAGAAATAGAATTTGACTCCTGATTTACAGTCGTAAGTGTCCCGTAAATCCGGGTTATACTTTGTGTACTTCAATATATATTTGACAATCCCGTGTTTTTCTCAGGGGAATAAATAGCCATCATAGTTACGGCCGTCTGGAAGTGCTGACAGTATCGTGTATCACACCTCTTCTTAACCTTCGTTGGCGTTTTTATTACAGAAATATGTTGGTGTATTTTTTGCTGTAGTGAAGCTGTTACAGAGTGGAATCTACTCTCTACCGGAAAGTGGAATTATGGATTATATACTGAAACAGCAGCTTACAGGCTTACAGCATTTTATTGTCATGACAATAATCCGCTTCCGGTAATTATCATTATACTGGGGAAATATTTGCAACATTTTTGGTAGTTGTGTGTAATAACCTATTTGTAATCGACTGTTTTCATAACTTCATCTTTGATTTTCAATTATGGTGTTAAGTATGGTAAGGTTAGGAACTTGGTGTTATGACTACAACACTTGTATATGTTGAGGCTTACAGAGTCTGGGGACATTTATAAAGACCCAGTGAGGAACCTCCGAAATGAGGCAGAGCAGTCAAGTTGTTGGTGGTTAGGCCTGCGGGACGCGGCCTCCAACAGCCTGGTTGATCAAAGAAGCTCGAGCGGAGGAGTTTGAGCCTTGCCTGAGTTCTCGCGATCCCTGCAAAGTCAGTACAGAAGCTGAGGTATTGTTTGAGTCATCAGTAATGAATAAACGACTGATCACCAGGAGACGACCCTCTACCACGACGGTACGACCCATGAGCATGATGGTACGACCCTTGACACGACTGCATAGTCATAGAGCACGGCGGTAGTACCCTTGGGCACGACGGTACGACCCATGAGCAAGACGGTACGATTGATGGTTTTGTTCTTAAGCGCAGCTGCTGATGCCCAGGTCTAAGGCCAGGACATCACAGTCATGGTTGGCCGTGCTCCAGGGTCGTACCGGTGTGCTCAGAGGTCATACGGTCGTGCTGAAGAGTCGTCCGGCACTGCTCAGAAGTCGTACGAGCGTGATCAAGGGTCATACGGTCGTGCATGATGGGCTAGATGACCTGTGTGGTTCAGAGACCAGCATGAGCAGGCAGGGATGTTTCTTCCTTGGACGAGAACATCTGATTTTCAATCTTGGACAAATATGTCCAGGTCTGGTGAGAGCAGAATGAACTCCACCTTTGCTTCTGTTCACATGTCGTTAACAGGACCGTCGAGGGGGACCAGGTGATAGAAATGACCCAGTTACCGTAAGTGACATTTCTCCTGGTGAGACGAGTTAGGGCGATGGTAATGACTGGTGTGGGTGGAGCGCAAGAGTTTACCAAGCTTGTTCGTTATTGTGCTAACTACACGATGATATTGTGCTAACTGTACGATACCTTGCGTTAGGCATTTTACTAACACGACAGACATAGATTATAGCTGACAAGTTGATCACCAGATTCCTCAACAGTGAGCTATCATCATGAGAAGGAAGGCGTCACTGGAACATTCCTCATACGCCTCATACTTCCAGTGTAATGATACCGGAGGAAAGGGAATTTGTCATGCAGTTTGTTATATCATAAATCAAGTGTTTCTGTCAACTTACGTTATGACAACATCCTCCAGTGTCAGTGAAAATATGAAATTTTATGGTACGAATAAATCGTCTCTAGATTGTGTGTGAAAGATGAAAGTGACTCTGATCACACACCATCCTCCAACACCCTGGGATGGTAGGTATAGTCACTCGGACACCCGTACCTGGGGCATCCGTGGAGGCCTGGTGTGCGGGGCTTGCTCGTTCATGGGTGTTTTAACCACACTGTTATTAACAGTTAGTCGGCCGGCAACAGGTGCAAGACCAACATAACTGTTTTCAGGAACCACTCGTCCTTAACCTTCTGTACATTTCCTGGTGTGGAAACAAGGATTATCTGCCCAGTGTTTGCACATGGTATTCTGTTACCTCCAAGTGTATATTACTTTAATCGGCGATCATTTTGTTTTCATTTCGTGGTGTGTGGTTAAAGTGTGGCTGCTGGTGTGAAGCACCCTGCCCGGGAGGCCAGCGGCTGCCACGGTA
>JAUUDZ010024737.1:0-11176 GCA_032361705.1 Panulirus versicolor | reverse complement strand
CTAAAAAGCGATGAAGTCTGTCTTCCTGGCTATGCTTTATGCCATACCAGCCTAAACCATGGCAGGAATGCTATAATTGAGATAGTTTCTCAAGAGTTTGAAGACCTCAGAAAAGTGGTGAAAGTTATATCTTCGTCAAAAGAAAAAGATAAAACAAGATCTTCATTTCCAACGAAAACAAGAGATTTCAACTTCAGCCAATAACCTGCTTACACCATTCAACCACAATACAGATTGCTGTGAAAGATATCTTTTGTAACCAGAACCATCCTGAGTTACAAGAACATTGGCCAACACTAAGCTGACCAGCAAAAATAAAACAACTAGATTATAAGCAAAACTTTCCTCAGAATATACCTCCGAGCACCACAAAATCAAGCAATGACTGACAAGTCCAGGAATCACTGAACTGGAATGAAAAGTAAATGGCAGTGAGCCAAGCCCTCTAGTATAACATGATCATTTCAAGTAAGGAATCTGAGTTCCAATCATATACAGGGTCACGTTACACCATTAAAACATCATTAATTCCTATAAATTCATGCAAAGGACCAAAATCTTTTATCAACTGGGACAAAATTGTAAAAGCAAAAAGCATGTTTTGGAGCATGAACAGAGAGGACATATACTTGCTGACTCTGTGCCAAAGAAGAGGATGTTGGTTTTATGCAGGAAATGGGAGTTGGGGTAATTAGTAATCGTTCAAACCACCTGTAGCCACCTGGAAGTTTATCTATTTTGGCAGGATACTGGATCCAATTAGCACTTTCATGAGCTTCTCTGGCATCTTTGGGAGGCACTGCAGTCCTTAATGATAAAAAACAAACATTCTATTGAAGTACAAATCTTGAATTTTCTTGAACTCAGCTCTTCCCATACTGTCACCTAAGACAAGATTGATGGTCACAAGTTGTCTCTCCTACCTAAGTCCCTAGCATAATATCATATATGACTGATAAAATTGTTCACTTGTGAAAATGGCTGGAAACCAAAGTTTAGGGAGCACAGTAAGCAACTACAGACTCTGGGTTAAGTAGTCAGCAACTAGGGTCTCTATGGATGACAGTCAGGAACATGGTGTTTCGGGATGGTGGTCAACAATCTTTTCATCTGGGAAAGATTTTGCACAATTTCTCTTGCTCTCCTCTTCTTATTTCCACTTTTGCTACTCCTACTAAATTATGAGTTCAGCTATTTCCATTTTCCTTTTCTACAATGTCTTACCCTGTGTTAGTTATCCCTTTAATACTTCCCTCCTACACATCCCTCCCTACCAACCTACGATAAATATGAAAAAAAACATTTATGATACAAGCAATTTACATTCAAACAAAATATCTTAATTGCACCCCTACTATATTCCCAGAATTTGAGCTAAAATGTTAACTCATTCCCCATCATGACAGAAGCTGAACAGTGATCTGCTGCATTAAGCTATTTTACAATTTTTTGAAAAAATATATACTGTGAATATGAGTGCACTAAGAAAATATAATGAAAAAATGTATGTTGTGTAATAAAAGAACAAAAGCAAAATAGAGACTCAGAGTTATGAGTCAAAAAGGATGCCAAATGACTGCCATGAAACAAGTCACAAATTGCTAAGACACTCACTCAGCTCCTTATTCTTACTAATTAAGCACTAACAGTCACCTACCTCTTGTGATTCACTTTCATTCTCACCCACAAAACTCTGGAACTCACTTCTTACACTAACACACTCCCACAAATCCTCCTTTATCAACAGTACCAAACCTGCCTTTGCTCTCATACTCATGCTAATCTCTGGCTTTACCTCTTGGACATTCACAACCATTCATTCCTTTCCCCTTTGAATTTAGTTTCATTCAGAGCCAGATCATCCACTTTCCTCTCTCAAAACATACACATTTCTCTCCCTCCCTACATATGCACACAATCAAACCCCCCAGCCATCCTATTCTTTCTCACTTTAGAGAGGTAGCATCTGGAACATATGAAACAGCCTCATAAACAAAAATATACTCTTTAATTGTCAAGTATAATGCAACAAAATCAAACAAAGCATCCACAGCATAGCCAAACAGATCAATCTCTTGGTTTCCCTTGACCACATCATATGCCCTGGCTTATCCCACTGACAGCATGTCGCCCCAGCATACCAAGCAGTTCCAATTTACTCTATCCCATGCAGACTTCTCTTGCTTCAAGAACTCCAACCGACTTGTCTCTTTCCCCTCTCAAATTTCATAACATTACTTTTTTAATCAACTCTGAACCTTCTCCTTTCACACACTTTCCTGAACTCAAATACCAGCTTCTGTAGTTTCCCATACAACTCTTCCAACAGAGCTGTCATCAGTAAACAAATGACTGACCTCCTAGACCCTCCAACATCAACAGAATGCAAACCTGTCCCCCTTTCCAAGACCTTGCATTGACCTTAACCACACCATCCTTGACCTGATTAAATAGCCACGGTAACCACATAACTTCACATGCCCTTGCCAGAAACCCAACCTCACATGGAACCACTTACCCTCCTCTCTTCCAACTTGCACACATGCCTTAATCTCAACAGAAACTCCTCATTGCTGCTAGTTGCCTTTCAACTACACCATATATTTGTAATACCTTCCACAAAACATCTCTATAAATCCAACCATATACTTCCTCCAAAACCATTAATGCTACATATAAATTTCTCAAATATGTTCTTCAGAGGAAACACCTGATACACAGACAGTCTACTAATTCTAAAGACACCCTGTTCCTCCACAGTATGATGATCTGTGCATGCCATCACCATCTCAATCACCACTCTACCATACAACTTACCAGGGACAACCAACAAACTTATACCACTGTAATCTGAACATTAATAATTATCTGGAATAATCAACAAACTTATATCACAGTAATTCAAACATTCCCCTTGCCTTCATACAATGGCACTATACAGGCATTCCACCAATCCACAGACACCTCACCTTTAGCCCTACATTCCCTAAATATCTTAACTAACCAATCTATTCCAATGTTACCCACCTCTGTTGAGAAATTCAAATGCCATCCCATCAACTCCAGCTGCTATGCCACATTTCATCTCTTTCAATGCATTTATCATTTATTCTCTTTTTAACCAAACCAATTGTCATGACTCTTGCTGCAAATATCTTCATGTCCAAAACACCCTGCATCTGCAACCTACCATCTAGCACACTTAACATTTTTAAACTAACCAGACTGCTGACCTACCTCTTTCCCCAAAACCCTTGCATCCACTTCCCTCAACATCCCACCCATTAATGGACTGAACAGCCAGGTGACATCACAAACCCCTGCAGGTGACCAACTTTCTCCTGGAACCACTCACCTTCCTCTCTACCTACTCACACATGTGCCTTACTTTCTTAATAAAAACTCCTACTGCTTCTAACAGCTTTCCTCCCATACCACATACTCCATAACACCTTCCACAGACCAACCTTGTCATATGTTTTTTCTAGATTCATAAATGCCATAAACAAATCCTAAATATATATACATCCACACTGAGCCAGGAGTTCATAAAACTGACAAGCCTGGGCAGAAGGATGAACAGCTAGACTGGCTCAGGGCTGACTGCCACATCAAACCTAATCAAACCTAAGCAGACCTGTGCATGACTCATAGTCAGAAATACTAATCACTCCAACATGGAATCAAGAATACAAAACCTGGAAACTATGTAGAAATGTATATCTAGTTAATCAAAACAATTAAAGACACTTACTTCACGCCTCTCTTCTCAATTCTGAATCTCTGAATAATGTTATTGGTGAGAAAGAAGAGAGTGTAATCACCGGGAGAGTTATCACTTGGACGAACCAGGAAGCTCCCCTGCCCAGCTGTTGAAAAGATGGCAATAAAAAGTAAATAACAAATATGATTACTTTCATGTATCATTCAAGAATATAACTGAGGTGGGATTAAAATTCAACTAGGACAAAGGAAAATATTCTATTTACTCCTTTTCCAATCCTAAGGGTCAGATGTTGATAAACACTAAACCCACAGGAGAAATACGAAGTTCACCTCTTATCCACACATAAGGAGCTTATACTTACTGATTCCCCCTGCCCTAGCATTCACTAAACTTAAATATATCATACTAACTCAACAACCATTAAAAAATCATTATCCAAAACCAGTTTTTAAAGTCCATTCAACCAGACATACCCCAGAAGGGTACACAATAGTAAGGAGGGAAAGAGAAGCAACAGAAAGGGAAGATTTAGCCTCTTAATAGCCTAAAGTATCAAGAAATAGTAGAGGATGGCCCATTCAGACAAAACATTATGGAAAGAGTAACTGCAGAGAATTAGTGCATGGAGGTGTTAACACTGCAATGATCCAGAACAAATATATTATAATCAGGAAGGAACAATAAGACGCACATGAAGATGTAAAACACTACTCATTGGTGGTAAAGTACTGATAATGTGAGATTTCAGTTATAATGACACAGACTAAGGGAATTCAGAATCTCTTGGTGACAGAAACTCATGGCAACAAAAGGTTTTATAGTGTATGCAAGAAAATTTTCTATTCCAACATATCACTGAGCACATTTCTAGATCTTCACACATACCAACATGGATACTGAGGATATTTTACATACGAGAGATAAGGGACAGAAAAGTACAGGGTAGAAGAGTAATTGGGTTTCTTAATAGAATAATGAATGGATTAGATGTAGGTATGAAAGTGAAAAAAGAATAAAGGGACAGCAAATTTCTCCATCCCTGACCTATGCAGCTGAAACATGGACATGGGATGAGTCATAGGGGCAAAGAATCTAGGCTGTTGAAATGAGTTTCTTGAGAGGAGTATGTGGTATGACTAGATGAAATGAAGAAAATAATGAGGGGGTGTATGAAGGATTTGGTATGGCAGGGAATGCAAAGGGAATGAGTTGTGGAGTGCTAAATGGGTGAAACATAACACTTTGAGGTGGTTTGGACATGTGGAAAGAATGTAAGATAGGATTTTACAAGGTAAGTGTATGATAGTACGTTGAAAGGGGTTCGTGTGAAAAGACCACCTGTGATAGAGTACTGGAGGGAGAGAAATGGGGTAAGAGTGCATGGATTGATGTGAGGGGGGGCATATGAGGGCAGGGATAAATGAAGACTTTTTTTGCTGTGGCCATCCCCTTGACAGGAGCTCCTGGAAGGAACAGGCCTCAGACGTATAGATAGAAAGATAGATTACAACATTGGGGAAAAGTGATCATGCAACACTCAAGTTTAACTATGAGACAAATAAGGCCATAAAAAGAGCACAGATGGGATAAGAAATGAAGAAGAGATATAACTGTGGAAACTCAACAAACCTCAACAACTTCTGTGGTAGCTTACACTGAGAAATGGAGTTCAGTAACCAGGGGTGAAAAGCCTTGTGAAATGTACAATGAAGGACTAGGAAAACAGATACCTCTAGCCTCATATACAGAGGGAATGGTAAGAAAGAGGAAAGAATCTCTCCCGGTATCTTTTCTCAGAAGCCTCTTTTCCAGAAAGAATCTCTCCTTTTCTCAGAAGCCTCTTTTCCAAGTTCACTCACTTTCACAGCCATCTTTCAACCCATATCATTTCCTTTTTTCATAAAGCCACTACAAACCTTCAACTTCATCTCCACTAGGTAATGATCAGACATCTCCCTAGCCGTCTCTCTTAGCACATTCATATCCAAGAGTCTCTCCTTTGTATACTTACTAATTTGTATACAATCCAATAATGCTCCCTTCCCATCTTTACTGATCACCTATATTCATATATGCATGTCCCTCTTTTTCAACCAGGTATTCTCAATCATCAGTCCTTTTCAGTTCACAACTCCACAAGCTGTTCATCAATCCTATTCACAATACCAGGTACCCACACACCCCAGAAATACCTTCAACTACCACATTATCCACTATTGCAATCATATCACCAACTACTAATACACTATCCTTGCATCAAGACTCATGACACACTCACTTAGCTCCCAAGACATTCACCTCTCTTCCTTAGTCCTCTCAACTGTACCTCTATCAGTAAATGGCTCCCTTTCTTACACTCCCAACATATTTCCATAAATCCTCCTTGAGCAGAAATGCTACCCCTTCCTTAGCTCTCACCCTCATGCTAACCCCTGACTTTACCCCTAAAATCATTCTCAAACCTTTCCCTTCCCCTTTTGCTCTGTTACTCATATAAATTCCTAACTTATTTACAGCGAGATTATTGACACAATTTCTGATATCTTTATTCGTACCATTGTTGTTACATAATCTATATACGACTTGAGCCTCCCATATTTTTGGCATACCATTACCACTTTCTTCAAGGTAGTATTCTAACTGCAGGT
Organism: Panulirus versicolor; assembly: GCA_032361705.1. Lineage (NCBI taxonomy): Eukaryota > Metazoa > Arthropoda > Malacostraca > Decapoda > Palinuridae > Panulirus > Panulirus versicolor. The sequence goes on along the minus strand of JAUUDZ010024737.1, from coordinate 4,801 downwards.
GTCATGCATATTGGGGCAGGTCTCCTCTCCATTACGTAACAATGTATCTACATAGTACAACCAATCCTTTGTCAACTAAAGCTGTCTCAAAATGACAATTTCTGCTGAAGGAGGAATGCCAAAATTCAATACCCTTTTAAATAGCTTATAAGAAAAAAAAGGGGATTTCCAGCTACCTTTCTCCTCGCACTCTCTCCCTTTAGTTACCTTCTACAACAAACTGGATACCTTGACATTATTCTTTCTCCCCACCTCTGGGAATATTCATATATTCAACAAATTAGTACACTATTACTGCTCCTTTCCCTATGCAGATATGAATGAGATAAGGGGAGATACATATACAGGTATCAGGAATGACACTTCGAGAAGCTTAAAGACTAGATCAGGAAATGAAAAAAAGAATCTACAGATTAACTAAATTTACCTTTAATTAAGAGGTCTATAGCATCACTCTTTGTAATGTCTGGGTGGAACCAAGAGAAGACAATGTTAGGGTCAATATCATCATCCAACGTCTCCACCAAATCTGAGAATATTGTCCCTTGTTCTCCAGTACGGTGAGCAGTTACCCACAACCACCCATCGCTTAGTTCGTTGTGAACAAAGAAGATGTCCCCTTTCTGAAATCTGTAACAAATATATATCCAAATATTGCTAATACATAACAGAGAAAAAAGAATACAAAGTCACAAGATAGCTAGAGAGGAAATGCTATCTATTACATCAATGCTACAACATACACAAGGTTGAGATATTCTATTAAAAGTATTGTCATACTTGCTTTTGCAGAATAAAACACTTTACAGTGAGTTATACAGCAGTGATCACAAAAACAAAAAAAGATGACCAATATTGATGGCAACACCAAAAAATGAACAAAAATACCATCTAGGAATGATACAATCTTGAAAATCTACATCATAATTCTGAGGAAATAATACATGATATGCAACTGCTAAATGAGGAGGTGGAGAGGGATAAGTTAAAGACAAGAGCCTGCTAACTAAAATACATATATAATCAGCTTATCATAATAGCCTTTTTGAGACTTAAATCATGTTAAAGTACTGTTGTTAATAATAAAATAAGATGAGTGCTTATGAGGTACTTTTGCATATCTAGGAATGGAAGGTTTGATGTTCTTTGAGTAGAAAATTATGTAACAGTATGGTAATGGAATGTAAATGTTGGGAAATGAACAAGAGGAAAAGGTGTGAGAAGAATTTAAAAAGAATATTGTGCATTCAGAAAAGGAAAGGCTTAAAAGGGGAAAGCCATTTTACTAGCATCAAGAGTTTGAAAGAGTCATCAGGTATACATATAAGAGTTCTAGAAGTATCTGATTAGACTGCAAGACTAGGGAGGAAAAATATGTTCACTTCTTATACAGAATTTAAGAACCTACTAATGTTTCCACAACAGAATTTTGCCAAGAGAGCAGGGTTAGAGTGTCGCACTCATTACTTGAGTTTTATCTCTTCATTGTGTTCCTTAAATTCTAGTTTTTCACTAAGAACAATACCCAAATCTTTGACATATGCTTAATTCTATTTCTTTTTTGTAGGGCTTCTGTAAATAGGTACTGAAATAGCATTAACTGCCTCATTACTTATTTCAATACGATGAAAGTACAATTGAATTTCTTATGAAAGAGGTAGACAGTATTGTAAACTGATTAATCAGGATTTTCCATGTATGTATGGCTTAAGGTGAGGTACCTGGGGAATTGGAGAATGCCTGTACAGTACCAATAGATACTGATAAGGTGAAAAGTGAATGTTTAAATTACAGAGGTACAAGTTTTCTGAGTAAATCTGCTAAGTTGCAAGAAAAAGCATATAAATAAATAAATAAAGATACATAATGGTTTAATAAGTTTAGGCTACCATTTGGCTGAAAATACATAATAGAGGTATTACAGATACTACATAGCTGGAAGGTCATAAAAGTGACCAGTTAACTGGTTAGGTAAAGATGGTTATGACAAATGGTAAAGTTGTCCCAGTGATGCTGTATTGGTGACAACTGTGGACCCTAAACACAAAAGAATGAAAGGTTGTTGTGTTGGAAATCAAATGCTTGAGGAGACTCTCTGATGAAAGAAGGGTTGAGCATTTAAGAAAAGATGGTGTAAGGGAGATGTGCGGTACTATGCTGATATGATGAGCTGAAAAAGGTGAACTGAAATTGTTTGGAAATATGTAGAGGATCAATAACGAAATACTGATCAAGATGATATATGTGCCCACAGCAGAAAAAGCAATGGAAAGAGGGAGAACAAGGAGATGGCAGGATGAAGCAAAACAGGTTTTGAGTTATTACAGCCCCTCAACATGCAGGAAGGTGAGAAGTGTGCATGGGACAAAGTGAACTAGAGTGCTGCGCCATCAAAGGGTTGACCAGGGCATGTAAAGATAAGTCTCTGAGGACTGACTGTGAACACAGGACTCTGGTTTTAGTGTATTAAGCATGGCAGCTGGGGTGTGGATGTATAAATTACACCATTTTTTAACCTGGTCTTTGTGCTTCCTCTCTGCATGAGAAATGGTGAACAAGAATATAAAAAAAAATGAAAAAAGCTGACCAAGGTATGGTAAAATGGTGTGGACAAACAAAGAAGAAGAGGAAACATAGACAAACTTAAAAGATTCATGTGCCAGGAGTGGAGGGAGGAAGAGGGAAGAATGGAGTGAAAGAGGCTTTTAGATAAGGGAGCCAAGACATTCAGGAAGGTGATAGGTGTGCATGTAATACACTAAACTAGACTGATGCTGTAATCAGGGGTGTCATACAATCAATAGACTGACCTAGGACATATGAAGTGGTCAAGATACACAGTGGAATAGTCTGTGGGGCTTGGTTATGGATGACAGGCTTTATTCTAAGGGCATTTTACATGAAAACTAGAGAATGGATGAGTGCAAATGAGGTCACTGTTCCTCCGTTCCTCATACTACCTCACTAAGGCAGAATCAATTGTCTATCTAAAAAACATTGATTTCTGAGGCCCCTAACCATCTCCAACGTTTAAGTAAGCAACAATTACGCATTCCAAACCTTATTTTCATATAAAATGCAAAGATTTATGCTGGATACAAAACAACCAATCACTAATTTCATTTGATAATTTTCTAAATCATACCCCTATCCATTTCTAAACCAAAAATTATTTAAATTCATTGTCCATACTGTAAATGTTTTCGAGCACCCTTAACCTTATCCAGTAAAACATGGAGTTCTGAGAAGAATGCACAAGAAGAATATGGGCATGGGAAGAACAATTAATTAACTGGTATTTTTTGAGTAGAAAAATATTTAGGACAATCAAACACAAACAACCTTGAAGGGACCCACCAGTCTGTTGTTGTTTGCACACCTTTCATGTCCATCTTAAAATCACAAAAATATGTTAGAACAACTGAGAGGTGGAAGAGTAATGCATGAAAACAGAGTATGAGGTATGTGCTGATCAGAAAGTCTTCTGAAAGAGCACAGATCATATGAGCATTAAAATTCATCATGACACATTTGACATTCATTTCTTCTTTTAAATTATGATTAACATGTGGATTAAAAGGAAAGCATAAAGACAAACTCATACACTGATAAGCAGATTGGTTGGATATTAAGACAGACTGGCATATGGGCATGTTTGTACTAACGATAGTTCATCTGTGTCAGCCATCTTTGTATATGGAAGAATAGCCACAACTTTACGCAAGTCGTTGACAGGTTCTGGGGGTGGTACAGGGTGAACCAGTCTTTCACGTTTGAGCAAGTCTGACATGCTTGTGTAGTAGCCAACCAGGTCACTCAAGGCGTTAAACTGCCGACCCCCAATGTAGAAGTCTCCACATACCGCAGTGATCCTGGGAAAACACAATGCCATATGTTACTGTAATGTCCTAAAGCAGTAAAAGAAAATATGAGGTAAATCATGCCGAGCTTCATGTCCTAAAGCAGTAAAAGAAAATATGAGGTAAATCATGTCAAGCTGAGAAATGAAAGGTGAAAACTGAATATTTTGATGACTAAATTGAAAGAAAATGATATGGAGATATCTGTGATTTTATGGAAAGATGCTACAAAATGAGGAAATGAACTGTTGTAAAGTAAAAGAAATCAATATTTATGTGTAAAAGATAAAGGGGAAAAAAAGGAGCACTGGATTATGCACAGCTGTAAAACCAAACTATGAAAGAATATAAAAAAGAGAGGTAGTGTTAATCAATTTTCCTGCCCCATGACCAACCCCTCCCCTTTTACAGGTATTCTGCAGTGATCAGAAACCTAGCTGTGTCCACTTGGCAAACCATAATTTAAGATATACAGTAATGTTGTGGGTTTGTTGTGAGACTGCAGGACAAAAGAACAGGTATTTAGTTTTATCAGAAGGGTGTATGTACAGTGAAGATTAAGCTAGAAAAACAAAGGTGGGCAGTGCCTGTTGAGTCATTACATAATAAGCATGTTTCCTCAATTTTTCTATTCTCACTCATTCTTCCTAACCCACAGATTTTTCTGCAGCAAGAGCTATGCGCTAGCCCTGCCTTTTGGCAAAATGGTAAGAGCAATAGATGGAAGAAGTAGGCAGGAACAGTATACAGGAACATTAGGTAGAAACACAAGGCAGAAGTTGTAGGTAGGAATATTAGCTAGGAGCATTATGTAGCAGTACGTTAGAACATTAGGTAGTCACAATAAGTAATAGTCGTTAGAGGGAACATTAGGTAGAAGCCTCTGAAAACACATTAGAGCTACCCTCTGCCAGTGTCCTATTAAGGGTGAGGCACTAAAG
>JAUUDZ010024726.1:0-11177 GCA_032361705.1 Panulirus versicolor | reverse complement strand
AACAATGGAAGCGGAAGTGAATCATAGGGTGGGGGAGGGGGCGGAAGCTCTGAGAGCGTTGAAGAATGTGTGGAAGTCGAGAACGTTATCTTGGAAAGGAAAAATCGGTCTGATTGAAGGAATAGTGGCTCTAACAATGTTATATGCTTGCGAGGCGTGGGCTATAGATAGTGTTGTGCGGAGGAGGGTGGATGTGGTGGAAATGAGATGTTTGAGGACATCTCAACCAATTAAACGGAATTACCAAACAAAACAAGCCACAGTTCCTCTGCCAGCTAAACCTTAGCTCTATAACACCAAAGCTCCTTAACCTACTGGAATAGCTGAATTAGATGAAGAACATTTCAGCCAAACACACCACTGTTCTCCAACCAGTTAGTCCACAGTTCACGGACTGACAAAAGTCAAAACTCCAGCCCTACAAGGCACAGCTCGCCATATAATCAGGCCATTGCTCCCCAAGTAATTCATCCACATCTCAGGTATCTGGGCTACAGCCCCCCGAACAAAGGGGAAACAGCAGCCAACCAAAATGGTGCCTACTTTCTGCCTGTTGGAAAAAAAGAGTTCCCTACGCAGCATATCTCGCTTATCAGTTTGGCGGCTGAGCCACAACTTTTCTTAAAATTTCTTTCATTCATCTTTGTGCTTTCGAGTCATTCTGTATTATAAGGTTAGTCCACATCTCCATCTCCATCACAAACAAGACATTCCACCCAGCTAGGCTATAGATTCTCACGCATGCGAGTCACCCGTAACCAGTAATTGTCATGCAAATGGGTCAAGCCTCCCCATCCATCTAATCATTTCCTCCATGCTCACCAATACTCTTCGTTAACCAAAGGGCCAGTATCGCCTCCTGACCCACCAGAATAACCAACTCCTACCAAACAGAATCACGAGTCCTCACCATTTCCACGGGACTGGGTAGCATCTCACCAACAAAAGTTACCATCCCTCCTTCTGTGACACCTCCTACACCGACCAAGGCCATCCTTACCCAGCTAACACAACCCTTACACACATCCTTGGCATTCCACCTCACCTTCGACCATAACTTTCTAAGTCACGGAAACGTCCTCCCACACAGGTGCTTTCTTCTCATCCTCCCAAGCTTCAGTTCGGCCACGTATCCTCGCCAGACCACCCCTACCTCTTCACCCACTCAGCTTACATTTATTCCTCTCGCACTTACAAGCTACCTCTCCTCCCCAGATCATACTAGCAGAACGGTCTAAATTACACAATCAGAACCACTCAGAGAGGCTACCCCATCTTACCAGCTTGCCTCACTCCCCCATTCGCACTTGTAACATCTCTCCACCTGCTCGAAAAGTTCCCACCAACCCACAGTGCCCTGCCGAGATCATCCCTGCTAAACTATACAATCTATCAAGGCAACACCACCACGCTCAATCAGCTGACACACAACTCCACCTCCACATCCACCCAGTTCACATTTCCCCATTAGCCAGAGCCCCACACCCTTACTCTCTAGTCACACTTTCCCATACACCCTGTCCTCAACTCATCCGTCTGGGAAACACGCTCTTACCCATCGGGGTCACTCTTCCACGCTCTCCCAGACCACACTTGCCTGACCAGCTGGACATGACTTCTCTTCACCTGATCTGCTTCACACCGCGTGATGGACCTTCCGGGTCATAACAGCAAGTAAATAACTGACAGTGCTGATATGTATCCTATGTTGTTGACGATTCAGCCTTCCCCCCTTTTCTCCAACAACAGCGATGTCCCTCAAGGTTCTGTCCTGTACCCTACATTTTTTCTTTCCTTTTTTCAACGATATCCTCTCCACAAATAATTAAATGCACTCATACATTGACGACTCAACACTGCATTCATCCAATTCTTTCAGTTCTGCTCCTTCTCTCATTCTATCTGCATCTCGTCTTGAAACAGCTTTCTCAATAAGCTAAGAACTGGACAGGATAATTCAGTGGGGCAGACGAAATCTAGTTCAGTTTACTGCCTCCAAGACCCAGTTTCTACCCATCTTTTTATCGGAAAATCTTCACATCTCTCGTCTCTCCTTTGATGGTTCTCTAATTGCACCTCTTGACTCAATGAACATACTTGGTATTACTGTAATATCCACCCTTTCTTGGAAGCCCCTCAGTATGGCAGTGTCTAAGTCTGCTCTAAGAAACTGGGTTTCCTGTTTAAATGTCGAACTTCTTTTCTTCTGAACAGTTGCTCCGTTTATACAAAAAGTGGTTCTTGCTCTGCATCCTTACTGGAGCGAGTTCTGTCAGAAACGGTCTAACTTATAAACTGTCCAAGGTTAACTTCCAAACTTGACTCCCTTGTCCAACGCAGCAATGCTGGTTCACTTTCCTTTTTCTATAGGTATTACTTTGGTTTTTGCTCTCTCGAGCTGGCTGGTTGTGTGCCTCCACAACTAACTAGGTAGACCACACAATACTTGGCAAACTGCTGTGTCATATGAGGCCATCGGCATTTTGTTAAGTGCTTTTTTCCCCCTACACGTCGAAGCTTTGGAACTCTCTACCTTCTCATGTCTTTCCCAATAACTATGACCTGACATATTTTAAAAGACATTTGCTTCACTTCCTCCAGAATTTGTAAACCTTCCCTTGTCTCTCCTTCTTCCCTTTCATAATCCTCTGTATATTTCAATTAAGGCCAACCTTGATGTGGAATTCTTTCCTTGACTAGAGCTTTCAACATAAAGAAAAAAGAAAACTATCACCAAGAATGGAACCTGAAAATGAACGTGAAACTAACAACTCAGAACGCATTAGGCGACTGCAACTTGTCACCTTCATACACACAGCATCAAGGAACTGAAAAGAAAAATATATTCAAAAAGTAGAATGTAAAGATATGTTACTGGATGTAGAACAAACTTTTATGTTTCATAGCAGCCGACATGACGCGGACGATAATATGCCTCAGTCGTGGTCATCCCGGGTGAAAGGAGAAATAATTGTATGAGAAAAAGATTACACAAGAGACGGATATAATTAAGTTATTTGTAGACCTTGATTAAGTTATTTGTAGACCTCACTCTTGAGGGTGGAGTGGTAATGAAAGGAAAGGGAAAAGAAGAAACAGAATTAAACAGTTTCATTGTTCGAGGGGAAAAAATAGGTGTCAGAACGTTCACTACTCGTCACTGGTCTCTACAAAGAAAATGAAAAGCAGCAGCCAGTTGCGTGTCGTAGCTCCAAGCCTTAGCGACTGAGGCACATACAGACAGCTCAGAAGAACAGCACCAGGACGATACCTGTAGCATGTAAAGAAACTGACACAATCAAGGAGGACGGGAAGGGATGGTTGAAGAGAGGTGATAGCACGAGAGCTTGTATACCGGAAGAACAGCCACCCTCAGGTATGGGAAGAATGATCAATACTAGGGTGAAGAAGACCTCGGTATACATGGATAGGTTGCTCCCAACTTTTGGAAAACAGAATTTGTAAAGTTCATTTCGTGTGGGGTTCCAGGATAGTGGTAAGTATGATTATTGTATGTGGGCAATGATTTAAACATTAAAAGATTAAAGTGGAGAGAATGGAAAAGTTAGCCAAAGTCATGAATATGCCAGCAGCAACATCTCCCACAGCTGCACAGCTGCTACGTCTTTAACTATAAAAGCTGAGGCAGAGCAGCCCGCCGGCTGATGCTGTAACTCCGCGTTTGCAGGTGTTGCTGCATACAGGGTACAAACTCCCATGCATTGTTGGTAACGCTTAGGTGAATTTTCATCAATCAGGCTGTAGCTAGAGGATGACGTGTGTTAGTTCTTCCTGCTGTGTGCCCCAAGCACAACTGCTGATGTTGCCAGTGCAGCTTCAACTGACGCAGCAGTTGCTACTACAACTTTTCAAGTCATATCAGTCAATATCTTGTGTCGATTACATATATCCTTTCTTTTTTTTTGTGCAGTTGTATGAAATTTCTCTTGTCTTTTTACATTTTTGCTATCTCATTCATGAATTTAGCTATCTTTCTTCCATACTTGTTTATAGCTTCCCACGTTAACAAATAGTGCCAGGAACAGACGAAGGAAAAGAATCATTCGCTCACATCCATCCTCTATCTGTCATGTGTAATGCACCGGAACCACAGCCCTTATCCATAACCAGGTCCCATAGACCTTACCGTGGTTCCCCCGGCTGTTTCATATACCCTGACTCAATCCATTTACAGTACGTCACCCCCTGTATACCACAACTTTCCAATTCACTCTATCTCGTGCAAGCGTTTTACCTTCTTGCAAGTTCATGCCTCGAGCACTTAAAATCTTTTTCACTCCATCATTTCATATCAATTTTTGTTACCTCTTCCACTTGTACCTTACATTTTTGACACTCTTTTACGCCGTAAACCATAATCCATTTCTAAACACCCTCTTCACTTGACTCAACTCCACTCTTCTTATTACCACAAGACTCACGTATTATTAAGAGGAGCATCAGGGGGTGAATAAATGTTAGAATCATCCAAAGTGGAGTTAGAAGAGAAACGGGAACCAGAGTCGTTTTTCTGCGGTGCAGAAAACCATACTACCTTCAGAACATTTTTTATCATCATACAACTTCTCTATGCTATCCGTATTCGCTATCTCACAGCCTATCTTATTCGACTATCATACACACCTCTACTGTCCATCCGTCGTCTGTAGACAAGATAAAGGAGTTGCCAGACGCACGAGAACCATTCTTCCCCGTACACAGCTGAATGCACGTCCAGGAAGGAACAGACATACGAGAACTTACCTCGATACACAGATGATGATAATTCGTTCGTCCATATCCTTGGCAGGATAAAACGTCTGGCTACAGCGATGAAAAATTTTCTGAAAAATATTTGAGTAATGAGCGGGATGATTATGCCGGCATTATGGGAGGTATAGAGAGGGAAGATGGCGAGATGAGTGCTTGGAACCACTGAACTGTGCTTTAGCAGTTCAGGGTGTGGTGACGTGTGTGTGTGTGTGTGTGTGTGTGTGTGTGTGTGTTACGGTGACTAAGGTGGAAGGGCGTGGTGGTGGTGAGGGAGAAGGGTGAGTCGTGGTAATGGTGACCGGGAGGGGGGTGGGGGGGATTAGGAGAGGTGGGGTGGTGAGGGAGGATTACTGAAACCATCAGCAGGAGCGAGCACACGAGGACGATAAGGCCTGACTCTACTAGTATATCCTACAAGCATCTGTACAGAACCGTTACTACAAGTTTCTTCTTTAACATCATGTTATGATTTCTAGTTGTTCTCCTTGATCTTTCGAAGAGCTGTTCTCTGTCTACGTCATCAAGTTGGCTCAAAAACTTAAAAGCTGTGACCAGGTCATCCTTCAATTTTCTTCCTTCTTTGGTGGGCAAATTTAAGGACTGGTCTTTCCCTGCACCTCACCTCTCTTGATTCCGGTGTTATCTTTGATGCCTTCCTCTGAAACTTCTCTATTAGTTCCCTGTGCCTCGTTAACTCCTTGATTTGAGTCAGGATAAGCTTCTAAGAGTCAGAAATCCTTCAAACCTTAATCCTTTCTGAAGAGTAACGGGCCAGGAAGTGTGACTATGGAAAACAGGAGCCAGCGAAGGGAAGCAAGCAAACTGTATTGTCTACTAATTGTCTTAAGCCATTACCAGGTATCGTTCCAACAGATAAACCTTAAAAGAGAAAAAGATAGGACGCTACACTAGCACTAGTCCAACATTTGGCTGAATCCGAGGAAACGAAAACGAATATGGAAGGTTATAGAAAGGGAGTGTTATGCATGGGATCTACGGAAACATTTGATGAGAGGAACAAGGTAAATCGGATAGATGGTGGTGCCAAAAAACTCAGGATTTGGGTGCTATAACTAGTCTATCAGTCTATTTTTGGAAGCTAGGAAGTAAGAAGATAGTACATGAGAGTACATGGGAAGGACAGAGGAGAATTGATGGTCCATAATGAGGCTGGCTGTACAAAAGAAAATAGAAACATAATGGTAGAAAGAAGCTAGCAAAGCACTTGGTACCTCCACACCCATGTCTCCCTTAGGCTCTACTGACGACTGGAAAAAGAAGCGAAAAAATAAAGACGATGCCGTACTGTGATAAGTCACTGGCATGGTAATACTGTTGGAAATCATGGAGAGGAAAAAGTTCTTTATCAGTTTGATGACATCTGCTCTGCGGCTGGACTCTGATGGAAGTGAGGAGAATGTGCATTCTTCATTACTAAGAGGCGTCGATGAATTATCTGTCTAGCCTTGATATAAAGGTATTTGAAATCTTAGCATTTACTACTTCGAGAGATAGTTTGTTTTTTTCTCCCAAAGCTCCACATTGCTATTACATCTTACCATCAAATCTGGTCAATGAGTCCTCGTCTAGGGTAAGGACATTTTCGTATGACATGTGCTTGTTTGGATAGGATAACATTAAGTCTATGTCTTTCTTCATGGGGCTTATTCCCGAGTGAAAGGATTAGTTAGGCTGCACTCAAGAAGATCTTATATCACTTCTTATATCCAGGGGTATGAATTAATAAACTAAGGTACTGAACATCGTCTAAGATTTGTCGGCGCCCTTTACCAAATGGAAGAGTGGAAAAGTTACCATTAAGAAGTGTTTAACTGACAGATGAGCCATACCAGGGTGCCAGTCGAAAATGTGGGACCGATCTCAGATGAGAAACGGGTGGACTATACAACTCAATACGTGAAACCTGTCCCTTTAAAAGACGTTGATGTATAACCGGTTCGAGACTCTTTGGTAGAGAGAAATTCTAGAGTGAAAGTATGCAGGGAAGTATTATTTGATCAGAGTACATTTTTGTGGACTTTTGTCCATACGCAAGTTTACTACAACTCTTTATAATCCACTTTATAATGAGATGATGAAGAAGTTCAATGGATGTCTTGAAAACAAACATCATGTGTGAAGAGTGACTGAAAGAAATAGAATCGTAGGTCCTTCGTTTCTTGATAGCACCGCAAGAGAGTATAAGTTCTTGGACCACTTTCACTGTTTTATGTTAGAGTGGTATGAAGATCGTTAGCTACGTTGATGTGATTACGTTCTGGGAAAGCTGATGATGCAGAAACTAACACAACTTTTCAGTATGTGATAGATTCTAAGGAGATGGTAGAGAGTACTTGCAAGATAGCTTAGGACATAACGTTTCACTGTAATTTCATAAGACGGGAGAATGCAACAACCTCATCATCGGAGATGTTCAGCTTAGCAATGCCTCAGAGGTAGATGATAGCTGGTAAGGAACTGCACCAGAAGACGACTAGAGTGAGGGAAATGGTAGGAAAATGTCAGTTGAGTTGCTTTACACACATACATTTAAAGGCCGTAAAATGATATAGGAGATAAGTTTTGATGACAATTTATTAGGGAAGATGAAAGCTCAGGTCAAACATTTGCTGAGGAAGCATTCAGATGTCCTTACAGATGTACCAAGATGTACCATGGTCACTAAACAAGCATGAAATTAACGGTACAGGTCCAGAGCCAGTTAAGAGCAGCCCTTAACTATTGCCTCATGCCTTTGGAAATGGAGGAACGTAGCAATGTTGAACCCTTATCATCCATATATGCATCATCTGTGGTCATTGTAAAAGAGAAGGATGGTAGTAGTAGAATTTGCTGTGACTTTGGGAGCTAGATTTATTAGCTTGGCATGATGACAAACCAATGCTAGAATAGAAACTGATTTTGCAAGGTTAACCAGTAATAGATATTGTACTAGGGTGGATTTGAAAAAATGCTATTGGTAGGTACCAGTAACAAAGGAGGGGGAATCCTTGACTACTTTTGTTTCTCCAGGTGGCCTGTATCAATATTGTACTATGACATTTGGTTTGGTTAAAGCTCCTGCAAGTTTCAAACATATAAGGCGTAACTCTTTAAGGGGAATGAGAATGTGGATATTCTTGATATATGATGTTATAATTTATTCTCTCAGCTGAGACGAACATCTGTCATCCTGAGAAGAACAGTAGGTTAGACTGCGTCGGGCAATTCTGAAAACTCGACCGAGAAAATGTATCATTGACTGTGAAAGAGTGGAATGGACGTTACGGTTAAATTGTGTTGATAAAAGATTATTATCATTGTCCTAATACCTGGTCTTCTGAAACTGTCTTTGACCTACACCTCACAGGTCGTTAAGACCATCTGCACTTCATCATCTCCTATGGCATTTAACCTCTAGAATTGTAGGGACATGAAGCTAGACAGGGTCAATTCGAACCACTCTATGACAAACTCATATCTGTTGAAGAGGCTCTAACATCTACGGCAAAGACGAAACAACGAACACTTTGAAGATTAACGGATCATAATAAGAGGTTTGAATCCAATTATTACGTCCTCTGACAGAGTGTGGAAGATACAAGTGTTGAAGTCGTTAAATGAGGCGGAGCTTCACTAATCCCATAGAGAGCAGGCAGGCAGTGAGCTCCACTGATGCGACCTGATCTCCACACATCCTTGTTGTACAATGGAAAATACCAGGTCTCCATATTTCATTGTTGTACAATGGAAAGTACCAGGTCTCCACACACATCTGTTGTCCACTGGAAAATACCAGGTCTCCACACGCCCTTAATGTCCATTGGAAAATAGCAGGTCTCCACACATCCGTGTTGTTCATTGGAACATGCCAGGTCTCCACACATCCTTGTTGTCCACTGGAACATACCAGGTCTCCACACACCCGCGTTGTCCACCGGAACATGCATGGTCTCTACACACCCTTGTTGCCCACTAGAAAGTACCGGGTCTGCACACACCCTTGTTCTTTGCTGGAAATACCAGGTCTCCACGCATACTTGTTGTCCATTAGAAAATATCAGATGTCCACACACCCTTATTGCCCATTGTAAAATACCAGGTCTCCACACACTTCTGTTGTCCACCAGAAAATACCAGGTCTTCACACATCCCAGCTGTCCACTGTAGAACACCTGGTTTCCATCCACCCTAGCTCTCCACTGGAGAGTATCAGATCTCCAGACACCCAAGTTGTCCACTGGAGAACAACAGGTCTCCACAAAGTCTAGCTGTCCATTGGAGAACGCCAGATACCCACACACCATACCTGTCCACTGGAGAACATTACGTCTCCATACACCCCAGCTGTCCACTATAGAAAACCAGGTCTCCATACACCCTAACTGTCCACTGGAAATGACCAGGTCTTCACATATTCCAGCTATTCGCTGGAGAGCACCTGGGCTCCACTCACCCTAGCTGTCCACTGGAGGACAGCAGACCTCCAGACACTCCAATTTTCCACCGGAGAACACCAGGTATCCATACACCCTAGCTGTCCACTGAAGAACACCGGATCTCCACACACTCCAGCTGTCCAGTGAAGAACACCAGGTCACCACAAACCTAAGCTGTGCACTGGAGAATGACAGATCCACACACATCTCGGCTGTCCACTGAAGTCACCAAAGACCTTAACGCCCAATGGAGAACACCAGATCTCCACACATTCCTGTCATTCATTGGAAGACATCAGGTCTCCACACATCCCAACTACATCTAAAGGCGGATATTTTCACTCATTTGTGGCAATATTTCAGAAACATATGATGATCTTGTGTAAACAAAGTTATCATATTCCACACTAACACTTACATCACTTATGCATGATAATGACCCACACCAGTATCTAAGAAATATTTCACTGGTCAAAAGTATAAGAAACATGATAATCCCAAGCACAAGACAACTCATAGGTGCTGGAGGGGAGTTTGTCCAGCAAGTAGAAATGAATCTCTAAACTGAGGATTGGCGGAATACATACATAGTGCAATTGCACAAGGACAAAGGGAATACAGGTGAGTGTTCAAATTGCAGAGGTATAAGATTGTTGAGTATTCCTGGGAAATTATATGGGAGGGTATTGTTTGAGAGAGTGAAGGCATGTACAGAGGATAAGATTGGGGAAGAGCAGTGTACTTTCAGAAGTGGTACAGGATGTGTGGATCAGGTGTTTGCTTTGAAGAATGTGTGTGAGAAATACTTAGAAAAACAAATGGATTCTATGTAACATTTGTGGATCTGGAGAAGGCATATGACAGAGTTGATAGAGATGCTCTGTGGAAGGCATTAAAAATATATGGTTTAGGAGGCAAGTTACTAGAGGCAGTGAAAAGTTTTTATCGAGGATGTAAGGCATGTGTACGAGTAGGAAGACGCAAAAGATTCTTGTGGCATGAGAAGCGTGGGAGGTAGGCAGATTAGAAAGGGTAGAGAGTGGTGGGATGAAGGAGTAAGAGTATTAGTGAA
Organism: Panulirus versicolor; assembly: GCA_032361705.1. NCBI lineage: Eukaryota > Metazoa > Arthropoda > Malacostraca > Decapoda > Palinuridae > Panulirus > Panulirus versicolor. Next base: position 893 of record JAUUDZ010024726.1, on the reverse strand, counting down.
AGAGAAGGGAAAAGCATTTGGACAATTTTTTCATGGAAATAGTGCAAATGACTGGGAGATGTATAAACGAAAGAGGCAGGAAGTGAAGAGAAAGGTGCAAGAGGTGAAAAAGAGGGCAAATGAGATTTGGCGAGAGCGAGTATCACTAAATTTTCGGGAGAATTAAAAGATGTTTTGGAAGGAGGTAAATAAAGTGCATAAGACAAGTGAACAAATGGGAACTTCAGTGAAGGAGGCTAATGGAGGGGTGATAACAAGTAGGAGTGATGTGAGAAGGAGATGGAATGAGTATTTTGAAGGTTTTGTTGAATATGTTTGATGATAGAGTGGCAGATATAGGATGTTTTGGTTGAGGTGATGTGCAAAGTGAGAGGGTTAGGGAGAATAAGTTGGTAAACAGAGAGGAGGTAGTAAAAGGTTTGCGGAAGATGAAACCCGACAAGGCAGCGGATTTCGATGGTGTTGCAGTGGAATTTATTAAAAAAGGGGTGACTGTATTGTTGACTGGCTGGTAAGGGTATTTAATGTATGTATGACTCATGGTGAGGTGCCTGAGGATTGACGGAATGCTTCCATAATGCCACCGTACAAAAGCAAAGGGGATAAAGGTGAGTAGTCAAATTACAGAGGTAAAAGTTTGTTGAGTATACCTGGGAAATTATATGGGAGGGTATTGATTGAGAAGGTGATGGCATGTACACAGCATGAGATTGGGGAAGAGAAGTGTGGCTTCAGAAGTGGTTGAGGACGTGTGGATCAGGTGTTTGCTTTGCAGAATGTATGTGAGAAATACTTAGAAAAGCAAATGGATTTGTGTGTAGCATTTGTGGATCTGGAGAAGGCATATGATAGAGTTGATAGAGATGCTCTGTGGAAGGTATTAAGAATATATG
>JAUUDZ010024715.1:0-11177 GCA_032361705.1 Panulirus versicolor | reverse complement strand
ATATATACTCAGTAAATATGATGCAAAGGAACAAATTGACTTCATTTAACAGCTTAACTGAATGTCATAAAGACAACTAAACATTAACACCAGATTTGTATTCAGCAGGAAAAAATCTTATAATGAGTGTTTAAAGGAAATCTATTTTTCTGAGACAAATATTAAAAATTTAAGGTAATAGTTCAGGGGATTTTTTAATTCAAAAACTATTTGTTTCAAAATTGAAAGATAAGATATTCAGACAATTCTATACATGAAACAATCATTTAACATATTATATCATAATGCTCTTAGTTACTGATTCATACCCAATAAATACAAAGCAAAGGATCAGAAAACAATTTAGAATTGCCTTCAATTAACAGCTTAATTGACTATCGTAAAAACAACTAAACAACATTTTAACAACAGATTTGTATTCAGCATGAAAATACTTCATATAATGAGTTTTTAAAGTAAATCTATTTTTCTGAGATAATTCCCAAAAATTGAAGGGTATTTTTTAGCTCAAAAACTTTTTGTTTCAAAACTGAAAGATAAGATATTCAAAAACTTTTATACTTGAAATAATCATAAAAAATATATCATAATGCTCTGAATTACTGATACATAATTAGTAAATATGATGCAAAGGAACAGAAATATCTAAAAATCAACTTCATTTAAAAGCTTAATCAAGTGTCAATAAGAGGACTAAACATTATTTTAACACCAGATTTGTATTCAGCAGGAAAAATATTTCTTATAACGAGTTTATCAAGGAAAACTTTTTTCTGAGAAAAATACCAAAAATTTCTTTTAACATTCTGTTAATCCTCTGCAAAATTTACCTGTGCAGGAACAAGTGTTGCATAATGATGTCTTAATGGCTGATTATTAACAAGAAGGTCAGACAGTTCTGTCTGTCGACATTTAAAGTCAAAGGTTGTCAACCAGGCCTCATACTGTGATTCTTCTCCCTCAGGATCTGTCAAGTAAGTAGCTGAATCTTGTGATATAGCATAGATAGCTGCCTGCAAACAACAAAAAAGGAGATTACCTTAAAAATTTTCACTATCTGGATAGCTGTTGCATCCAAGAAAAATGATCATCACATGATCACTGGCATTGTGATTTATATCTAAAATAATGAACTACATTTTCTAGGTTTAAACACAGCTTATAAAATCAATATTCATTGTATAAGAAAAAAAATCTGAGAAAGACAAATAACTAAGGTGATGAATTTGTGATACACATATAGTTGTAGGGATGAAATCATGACTTTAAAGGGCTGCAAAGATTAAAATAAGGAAAATTATCCAAGGAATTGATAATGAAGAAAAACTATACAAGTGTATAATATCACACATGATCATTCTTGTTGTTTGTTTGCTTATATGGTGTCTTCCTCTCTACTTAAAACATTTCCAGATGAATGCCCTTGGACAGTCTTCCCTAATCCACTCTCTTTACACATCCACACAATTATTCTTCTCCTACTTTATTAATAAAATCCAAGTCACCAGACAACATTCTGCATTTTGCATTCACAACCAATGTCAACTGAGTTCAAGCCCAAGGCCAAGCAGGACTGTTCAGGTGTTATTCATGATGGAGTGCATAGAACAAGTCAAAAACCCAATAGGTTTCCCTTCCTTATCCAGGAAGTTCCAACCAAAAAAAGCAGGATTATTATGGTGTGCAGAAAATAAGAGAACACATGGGAACATCAGTGAAGGAGGCAAATGAGGAAGTAGTAACAGGCAAAGATGAGTTGAAGAGATGAAGTGAGTAATCTGAAGGATCATCAAATGACAGGGTGGCAGATGTAGGGTGTTTGAGTTGGGGAGGTAAGTCTAATGAAAAAGTCATGGCAAGTGATTTAATAAAGGCAGAAGAGAAAAGAAACAGGTGTTAAAGATATAGAAAGATAGATATCTAGTGGTGAGGGAGGTAAATGCAAGGTTCTTAGAGAAAAGGGGAATTATGTAGCTTGAAAAAGGGGGGAGAAATTATGACAGTTACTGTTTGCTAATGAAACAGCAGTGTGGAAGATTCAAGCGACAAACTGCAGAAGTTAGTGTCTGAGTTTGGAAGAATGCATGAAAGGGATAGTTGAGAGTAAATGTGAATAAAAGCAGTCATAAGCACAGCAGAGATACTTTTGTTGGGAAGTGAATTTGCATGGAGAAAACTTGGAGGAAGTGAAAAGTTTTAGATATCTTGACGTGGATATGACAGCAAATGGAACCATGGAATTGAAAGTGAGTCATAAGGTGGGTGAGGGAGTGTAGATTTTGGGTGCATTAAGGAACATGTGGAACATGAGGTCACTAGGTGGGACGGTAAAAAGGGGATCTTCAAAGGTATAGTAGTCTTAATGGTGCACAGATGTGAGGTATAGGTATAGACTAGAATGTATGCAATAAAGTGGATGTGCTGGAAATTAAGTTTCTGAGGACAATATGCGGTGTGAGGAGGAGCGATCAAGTAATCTATGATCGAGTTAGAGAGAAGTGTTGCAATAAAAAGAGTATGGCTGAGAGAGGTGAAGAGGGTGTGCTGAAATTGCCTGGAGAATGGAAAGAATGAGTGAGGAGAGGCTGACACATAGGATATGCATCAGAAAAGGAGGGGGCAAGGAGAATGGGGGAGATGAAATTGGAGATGGAGGGATGGAATGAAGAAGATTCTGAGTATTTGGAGCCTGAACATGCAGGAGGATAAAAGTCATGCATGGGATAGAGTGAACTGGAATGATGTGGTATCCTGGAGGCATTATGCTGTTAACAGACTAAATCAGGGCATATGAAAAGTACCGAGGGAAACCACGGAAAGGTCTGTGGGGCCTGGTTTTGGATATGGGTCTGGTTTTGTAGCATTACAGATGACAGCTAGAATCAATGTATATAAATTAAGTCTTTTCTTTGTCTGTGACTAGCATTACCTATCTCGAACAGGAAATGGCAAACAAGCATGTGGTGAAGTGGTGTTTGCAGTGCTCTTGTGATGGGTGATATTCAAAGCATTAGAAGGGGAGTGTAACTCGAGTTTGTACGGGAAGTCGAATTCTTGCTGGGAGTATGTCTGATACATTGGAGTTTAACTTAGTTCCTTTACCACCTTAATATGGGCTGTGAAGGGTCTCTGAACACTCTAATTCTGCAATTTCACTTTCCCTGTATGGTGATGTCAGAACACAGCAATATCTAATTTGTGAAAGACTAAGCACCTTAAATAATACCAACATTGGTTTTTTTTCTTATGGATTCTGTAATGTGGCCTAAGATTAACTGGAAGTTATGTTAACACCAGGTACATTATTTGAGTTAAGAGAATAAATTAGAGGACTGTCAAAGGAAAGAAGAAACTAGTGAGTAGTCTTCAATAAAGGGATAAAGTCTGTAGGATCCAGCCCAATATCTTTCTTCAAAAGCCAATTGATGTTTTGTCATGTTTACCGAAAGTTTGATTGTTAGACATTAATACTCCGAGGTTTTCACATTATTCAACCTGATTTATCATTGTATCAGTGTTTGTACATCATTCTTTGTTGTTTTCCATTTCTTTATTTTCCCCATATCAGAGGAGTTGAAACTTAATCCCACTGAAAAGAATATTGTTCTACGATGCCCAGCTAAAGACTTTGTGTCTTCAGCATCCTCTTGTGATGTGATTCTCATTCTAGCATTACTTACAAAGAATGATATGAAGCTTTGGCTTGTGATTGCATCAATGTTAGAAATGAGAATGGGAACAGAAAGGGTGCACATAATGTTCCTTGGGGGACAAAGTTTTATACTCTGGAGGCACTGGTGATGGTATGGTTTATGACTAAGTGTTGTGATATGTTGGATAAAAATATGAATATCCATCTCCCAATTTTTCTGGTTATTCACATCTTTCAAATTTTATGAGCTATGATCCCATGGTCACATATGTCAAGTCCTTTTGCAAAGTCCTGCCCTAAAACCAAGTTGTCCTAGGATATGCAGACTGTTCAGTTCCGTTAGTTCAGTCAGTTTGCCTCTTAGGACTCTTTTGAGGATTTTAATATAGTGTGATGTTAATACTATTGATCCATAGTTTTTTGGGGTCTGCTTTGCTCCCACCTCTGTGGAATAAGGTGATGTGAGTTACTTTCAAGCTCCCAAGAATGATACCAGAATCAAAGATTTTTGGGTTAGATTTAGAAAGCACAATACACTGAATTTGCAGTCAGAGAGCTCTAAATTGGTAATAGGTATCAATTAATATTCTTAGAATTTAGTAGTCACAGATCTCCGGTATACACATCTATAATTGGAAAACATCCAAAATATGAATGCCTGTGCTTTCTCCTTTGTTTTTTCCTGTGGTGTTTACACTTTTCCTGCTCTTAAAATAGCATCCAAGTGTCTAACTCCAAGCACTTCATCTATGTAATCCAAACTCTATAGGTCTATATCATAACTGGAGACAACAAAGACTTTCGTACAAGTACAATATGTAAATGTTTTATATCACATTAACTACATAAATGTAATATCAATAAACTGAAAACTCCCTCTGAAATGAGGGGTATATACAATCAAAAAAAATCTGAAATTCAAACAAGACAGTCCTAAGGAATTGGGACTGGGACTGCCCATTTTTCCAAGTCTGACAGTACTAGTATATAAAAGAATTATACTTACTGAACATCATATTATGTAAAAAACTAACCTGCAGTCTATTTAATATGACAGGCTGTTGGTTGCGAATAACAATGGCCTCTTGATCTGCATCATCTGGTGGTGGAGTGAATACTTCAGCAACATGGTTGAGGAAGCCACTCACACTTTTTTTCATGTGGTTTGCTGTGCTGTCATCTTCATCCAACTGGAACAGTGAAATAGTTCTTCAACAACACTCACCACAGTGAACTGCTTTCATTAGTCATAATTTCCAAATCTTATGGGGTGGATCAAGTATATACAGCATCTAAATTCTCCTACACACCCTCAATTCATGCCTAGTGTGTTATGAAATGTCAACTTCCACACTTACATAAATAAATTCTGCTTTTACCCTTTGTGCACTTTGTTAGTTTGTCAAGCGAGGTCAACTTCTCTATTCACACCATATCCAAGCACAATATTTTTCCATTAAAACTATTTCTCAAACTCTCCTTGAACTATTAATGTCAGCTACCTGTTTCAGAAGAATCAATGAAGCAAAGTTAATCAATCACAATATTTATAAATCTTGTATCCCATGTAAAATTCAATTTCAATACTTAATTCCTTGATAAAGTACCTATGATCAATTTCTAACCTTACCTACTTAAAGCAACAGTAACAACTGACAAAAGTTCTGGATAAAAGTGCTCTAAATACAAAACACTAGACAAAGTGTTGTTTTTGAACAAGTAAATATGAGTTCAATTCTAAGCTGAAATAAGGTCACTATGAAAATAACTGAGTATTCTTACAGCAAATACCTCATCCTTATTACCTCATATTTCTATCCCCCTGATGGAAATCATCGAGTAGAAAAGATGTACCCCTGGTTAATCCATTTTCATAACAGAAGGGACACTTTAAATGATAAAACCAACATTACCTACTTTTACTGAATTAATACAAGAGCATAATTAGTCGTATAACTAATCACACCTACATTACAAATATTAAATCAGTAAAGTAAATTTCTTTTTATTCCTTACTGCTTCACATGAAAAAAGTCTATAGCTGTTAAGTAAAGTGTATCAAAACCACAAATAATTATCCACAGCAAAGCCCACACACAAATAGAATGTTTATCTTGACCACTAAGATGCCCTGATCCATCATCAGAACATCCCCCCCCAACTCATCTACCCATTACCCCAGTGCTACGATTCTTTATATCTAAAACAAGCCTATCAACCTCTTGAATGTTCAAGCCCTGACCCTCAAAAGCCCAACTTACTCAATCCTTCTAGCTCCTAGATCTCTGTCTCCTCCTTGTTCCCTTTGCCTCTTACAAACTGACACAATACCTTCTCCAACATTTCTGACAACCTGGTCAGCATTCTCTACCACACTGGACTAGTTATCACATCTTTCTCTGACACTCATTTTTTTACATTATCAACTTCCAAGATTTCTCCATATATACTCAAATCCTAACTGACCTGCATTGCTAAATCTAATAACATTGCTTTAATTCACATTTAGTCACAAGTTTCTCCTTTCATACGCTCTCCAAGACTTAGAAATCAACTTCTGCAGTTTTTCATTTAGATATGCCATCAGCTCCATGTCATCAGCCATTAGTTACTCATTATTCTCCCAAGCCCTCCAACTCCTGACTGTGCAGACCTACCCCTCTCCCCAAAACCCAATGCACATAATAATCAAACAGCCATGGACATCAAATTCTTCTCCCATAGACCCATCTTTGTGTGGAACCACTCACCCTCCTCTTTACCTAACCACATACATACCTTATTTTCTTGATAAAAACTCCTCACTGCTAATGATAGCTTACTCCAACATCATATATTCGTAAAGCATTCTACAAGGCATCTCTATCAATCATGTTGTATGCTTTCTATGGATCCATAAGTGCTACATATAGATCCTTCTGTCTCTAGATGTATTTCTCACAAAAACTTGTCAGAACAAACACCTGATTCACACATCCCCTAACACTCCAATGAAACTATATTGTTCCTCCCCAATCTGATAGTCTGTGCATGCCACCACACCACACTCCCCTACACAACTTACCAGCTACACTCGGCAAACTTATACATCTGTAATTCAGACATTCACCTTTATCCCCCTTGCCTTTACACAATAGAAATATACAAGCATTCTGGCAATCCCCAGGCACCTCACCATGATCTAAACACACAGTGAAAAGCCTAACTAACCAATCAGCAACAAAGTCACCCCCTTTTCTAAGAAATTCAACTACAATACCATCTCTTCAGCTATCTTGCCACATTTCATTTCATGCAAGGCTTTCACCACCTCATCTCTTTTCACCAAACCTCTTGCCAAGACTTACTTCATATACCACCCTGACCTAAACATCCACACATTTTTAAGTATACAAAAGGTAAAACCACCTTAGCTCATGCTCTGCCTATCTTCCATCTACAATCTGCTGTATAACCTTCCTATGATATCCTAATACCCAAACTAGCAAGAAAGAGCAACTTCCATCATTGCCACAGCTACTGTTGCTCGCAATGGCTTGCTGCTTGATACTCAATTTACAAAAGTGTGTGGTGATGACTGTTTTAAATTGGCAAAAATCTATCAAAACAGGTATTTGCAAACAATTATATCGAAAATGTAGAAGCCAGATCTGTTGAAGGAAAAAATAGTCACTCCACTTTCTAGCACTACATTCAGTCTGAAATATTTCACAACAAAAATTTGTTTTACTATTCACCCTGAGTTTTTCCTTGAGCGTATTAGCTGTTGTAGATACTACTGACGATGCCTCTTCAGTCACAACTTTGGCAAACTCATCTATGTCCTTTTTTACAAACTCTAAAACTTCTGTTGATTGTGACACCACCTGCAATGAAAAAATCCATCTTACTTGAACAACTGAAAAACAAATTTCACACTAAGAAGCATCAGTCAGTCAGTCATATATCAAGCTAACTATTTCCAATACATCCAATTATACGGTGGTGATATTTGTGTGAAAATGTCAAATCAGCCTGAAACATGAGCAAAATGCCAAAACTGAGGATATACATTCGAAAAGCACTTTAAATATTGCTTGGTCCTAAGACCAAATTTAAAACCTGAGTTCTGACAGCAAGAGTATTATCTGAAAATAAATCAATATGTGGCAAAATACTGTAATATCTATAATTCACTCCATGACACAAAGGCTATTCAGTCAAAATATCAACTTTATGCACAAAAATATCAAACTCCATGCACAAAATAACAAAAATATATCAACTGCAATGTACTGAATAAAATCTAGTCTAAATCAAAGCCATCTAAACAGAATATAAAGAACAAAGCAAAACAAGACACATATCATTTGAGAAAAACACATAAACTGAATAAGTAGAATCAACTTTCCACCTTCAAAAAGACAGCTGTTGTAAAAGCATCCAAAATTTAAGTATTACATTGTATTCCTTATTGTGGCCACATCTACTTGTCTCTAACCTTCTAAATGAATTTCTAATCTTTCATTCTTCGTTTGCCATTCACCATCCCCACCAACATAGGTTTATCATGTTCCCATTCAAGCAAGTAAGAGTAAATACATTACAGCCACAGTTTACAATGATCCTATGGCATAATAAAACAGAAATAAAAAAAACCTGTCCACTCTGACACTTGGTCCTAAAAGAAAGGCACACCAATACATCAAAAACATCATAATCATATATCTACTTGAGTATTCAATCTTACAAAAATTGAAAAGAATAATTACCAACAGCACAATCAAGCATGGGATATTAGCAAATATCAAACCTACAGACATTTGTGGCTTACCTTATCTCTTGCACTCTGAATCCAGCCCCACCAACTCCCGTCACCTCCGCTTCTGTAGGAGTTTACAAGATACTGTACTTGCTTGAAGCAATATTATTCTAAAAATAACATTTACTCTTAATAATGACTAAAATATATGATTTATGGGAAATATACTAACCGATATACTTATAACTAAGAAAAATTATGCAAACCAACATATAACAATAAACATGCTAACTACAAGTAAGAAGTGCTAACAAAACTGAAAGATATATAATTAGTTCAGGTATATACTGCATATCTGATGGCTTATTATCAATACAGCACTTAGATTACAATCATCCAAATGTTGCATTAACATGACTATATTTCACGATTCACCCAAAAAACACTAAGCTACATAACATATAAACAAATTATCATTATTTTTTTCATTATCATCCTTGATCACTGTTTCTCACATCAGTGAGGTAGCTCCAGGAAACAGACGAAGAACAGCCCATCCACTCATATATTAATAAATATACATACACGCCCATACATGCAAATATACATACATATACATATAAGTACCAACATATATACATATACATATGCATATATACACATGTGCATATTCATACTTGCTTGCCTTTATCCATTCCTGGTGCCACCCCGCCACACAGAAAACAGCACTGCTGCCCCTTACTTCAGTGATGTGGCACCAGGAAAACAGACAAAAAAGGCCACATTCGTTCACACTCAGTCTCTATCTGTCATGTGTAATACACCAAAACCACAGGTCCCTATCCATATACAGGCCCCTCTGGCCTTTCCATGGTTTACCCCAGACGTTTCACATGCCCTGGTTCAGTCCACTGATAGCACATCGACCCCAGTATACCACATTGTTCCAATTCACTCTATTCCTTGCACACCTCTCACCCTCCTGTATGTTCAGGCCCTGATTGCTCAAAATCTTTTTCACTCCAACTTTTCACCTCCAATTTGGTCTCCCGCTTCTCCCTGTGTATACCCCTTTCTTTAAATCAGGTATTTCCAATCACTGTCCTTTTTCAGCACACAACTCTACAAGCTATTCACCACTTCCATTCTTAATACAATACTAAATACCCCATGACCCCCAGTTGTACCCCTCAACTTTATATCATTAATACTTGGTCTCTTACATCAAAATTGCTGATCCAGTCACTCAGCTGTTCCAAAACACTAGCTTCTCATGATCTTTCTTCTCTTGAGCAAGGGCATATGCACTAATAATCACCCATCTCTTGCCATCCACTTTCATTACACTTTCACACACTCCCATAACTCCTGCTTCAGTAGTGCTATTCCTTCCTTCACTCCTGTCACCTCACCAACCCTGACTTAACTCCTATTTCACTCACAGCCAGAGCATCCAGGTATCTTTCCATAAACATACTACCTATCTCTCCTCTCTTCTCATTTTGATTACATCATGCAAGGCACTTCTATTCCAACTTTTAGCAGAGGAAATACAAGAAGGGGAGGGTTTCCAGGTCCCCACTCCTGCTCCCTTTAGTCATCTTCTAAGACACAAAGAATACATAGGTAGAATTCTTTCTCCCCTACCCCAGGGATATATACATATATGAGATGGCCATAATCTGGGCATTCAGTGGCTTATGCCATCTCAGCTTCCATAAAAAAAAATCACTCATTAGGTATATGATCTAACTCTTATGTCAAAGACCTTAAACTTAACCTTTTTGACATGAGACTGCTCCCAAGAAAAAGTAGAATACAGCAAGAAGAATGTAGAATCTTCTTACCCTCAGAAAAAAGTTAAAGCAAAATATAGTAGTAAGAGAGGGAACATATAGTGCATTTCTGTAACATGAATATTAAAAAAAAAGATATTTCTATACTGTAAAGTGAAAATGGTTGCAATATATTAAAATTAGCCTCATAATGGTAAATATGCAAGTTCCTGCAAATTTGTTTATCTTTCCTAATCAGAAATATTCCCACAACTTTAAATATCCTGATTAATCTATAACGCCTAAAGTCTGAGTCAGCATTTATCTGATGGTAAAGAGGAACATGTGCTACTGCTAGATGAATGAAATAAAGTTCAAAATAAAAGAGTGAATAGACATATATCACTGTGTAATGAGTGGAACTAAAAACAGCATCTGCAGCACTGGCATCATTACAACAGCTCAAAACAATTAATACAAGGAATTACCATAAGCATTGATAAATCAAATCATTCTTACCCATAAAACAAGGCAATTGATCCATCCTGATAACAGCTGCATGGATAAAGAGAAATATAAAAATCATTTTGAAAGATTTCATGAAAATGGGAATAAAATGCAAGCACTACTTGCACATACAGTTCATCTAAAGCTGGGTCAAGTGATCTGACTGCCTACATTCACTGCATTTAAAAGTTCTCAAAGATATCACTCCTTGAAGATAGATATCACACAAGAGGAGCATTATCAGTAAGCTCAACAAGGTTACATAAAAGGGTAAGAGATAACGTTAATCATAAATACAGCATCCACATACAGCATTTACAATATCACTTATTCATATTTCTCTCTTTCATTGGCATATACACATATACACACATATATATACTTATATACATGGAGAGAATGAGTGAGGAAAGATTGACAAAGAGGATATATGTGTCAGAGGTGGAGGGGAGAAGGAGAATCGGGAGACCAAAGTGGAGGTGGAAGGATGGAGTGAAAAAGA
>JAUUDZ010024704.1:0-11177 GCA_032361705.1 Panulirus versicolor | reverse complement strand
GCTGGAGCAGCTCTATTAAAATGGGTCCTGGGGTTACATAAATAATAATAATAATAATAATAATGATAATAGTAATAATAATAATAATGATAATAATGAAAATAATAAATAACAATTAATAATAATTACATAATAATAATAATAATATTAAATAATAATAATAATAATAATAGTTATTAATAATAATAAATCATAAATAATAATATATCATAAATAATGATAATAATATAATAATAATAATCAGGTTTATAAAGAGGGTTGCACTACCAGTGAGGCGGGTGCGCGTGGTGTGTGAAGCCGTCTGCTGGGGGGAGGTGGCTTTGCCGTCTCAACAGTGGCGGGACGACTCCTGCAACACGACACAAATGCGACAGTGTCGTATAACCAGTACAATGACGTACACTTACGTCCAGCCATTTAAGAAAATGTCCTTCCATAACCTCATCATTCTGCGGGTCAGAGCCAGACGTTTAATAAGTAATATACAGTCAGACTCGAACAGGACGTCAATATTATATGTGAATATATCGTTATCATGATCCCTCCCCCCGTGTGTCATTATGACCTTCTGCTTCATAATACAGTTAAGGTTGTGCACTTGGGCAACAGCACTGGCGACACCACACATCCGCCACCAGACCTGCTCCCACACACCCACCTCACTCATTATTTTTCTCCTGCGTGGTCATGAGGGGGGGGAAGACGAGAGAAAGAAGGACAAGGGATGGTTTATATAGACTGTGTACAACAGACAGCTGTATGTGTGTACAACATACATCTGTATGGTGTGCCTCATACTGTGGACACGTTTTGTAATGCCTTAATTGTATGGACAATCCTTGGCAGTCTAGGTGTGTGTGTGTGTGTGTCTAGCCATACCTCCTCTCAAAAATATATCATTGACTCCATGGCTACCAATTCAGCATCGGTCAGTCTCCTGCTGATGTTGTCAACGTGTCTAGCGATCCCCTTACACTGCTCTGGTAGATTACCAGTAAACTGGCTAAATTTCACAGCAGGGGTGGAGACACACAACACAAGTCTATAGAAACCAGGAGCGGAATTCTTCTTCGGTAACACAACAACAACACAACACAACACAACACAATGTTTCGTGACTCGCGTGTCGCCAGTGTGAGGACAGTACGATACGCTCTAGGTTTATGTACATAAACCAAAGGGAAAATCATTGACCAGTGAGAGATGAATACGGTTGGCAGCTACTCCCTCGTCTGACCAATGACAGCTGGCACGCCCGGCTGACCTGAGGCGGCCAGCTTTCCTTGGTCAGACGAGGGAGTAGCTGCCGACCACATTCATCTCTCATTGGTTAATAATTTTTCCTCTGATCTTTGATTTTTGTACATAAAACTAAAACATACCGTACTGTCCTTCCACTGGAAAATGTAACACGAGTCACGAAACGTTGTGTTGTGCTGTGTTGCTGTATACCTAAGAAGAATGACTATTGGTTCCTACCTGAGTTTGGTTCTACCCCCTGCAATGATTAGAGAACTAGCTTACTGGTAATCTACCTGAGCAAGACACTTCTCGATATATCTCGCGAGATCGAGCGCGGGCAGGGCACTGTTCACCGTGTATATCAATCGATGATGTGAATCTCTCTCTCTCTCTCTCAGGGTTACGAGGCTCCGTCAGAGCCCCAGGTGTGTTCCACAGCTGTGCCGCTCTTGCCCTCTCGGTTATGTGTATTGTCTGAGCCTCCCATGTCTCCTAGTTCCTGCCATTTATTCAGTCCTGCTTCACTTAACCAAGCACCGAGTCGTTCACCATGTTCCTCAGCGTCTTCGATGCTTGGGAATATTATCATACGTGACTAATCGTAAAGCATCTATCCTGTAACGTACGTAGTTCATACATAACGTAACTTGGAGGCGAAGTTGTATGGGTACTGGGGAGTAGTAAGTAGTGGGCCAGTCTGGGGAGGAACACATCCTTCACCTGGTGTAACTTTTGCCTCCCCGGAAGGTGCTGGAACCTGCAGAGGCTACCTACACAACAACTGCTTTACCTCGTGCAGTTCTCTTGTGTGTTCCATTAACAAGCCTGGTCACGTACGTGAGTGGTCCAGGATCTCACTGCTCCTCTGGTGCTTTGTCTTGTTACCTTCTATGCCTGTGTTGCTGGTCATTGTTCTCCCTAGCGTCACAATATGGCGAGTTTGCTTGTCTGTTTTGCTTATCCCAGGCCTTGACGAAGCTACCGAGTCTGGCTGCACGCTTCCGACTGTTCTGTGTTCCAAGAGTGTGTTGCTAAAGACAACCACTTGAGTGGCTTCCTCTGTGTATAAGATCCTTAGTCATATTAGCTACTGGAGGGTACATGTCTGCTGTGTAGGGCATGGGACAGCGGTGGAGACAGGACGCTGCCTTGCGGAGAGCCCCACCTATCAGGCGAAATTTCTGGTGACGTTGCAGAAATGTTGGCGCTTCCGGTGGCAAGTTGATTGAGGAAGTTGCACGGTTAATCTCTTGATAATACCTGGCTTGCCCTAACTGTGACAGGTTATACACTGCTCGTCCACACTCTGCCCAGAGCTTTGCTCGTGTCCTTTTGTACGAAATGTGCAGTTCTCCAGATCACAAAACAAGCATTTCCACTCGCTAGTCACTCCCTACTCACTCACTCCAGTCGTGATCACGCCCATGCACTCTCTCTCTCTCTCTCTCTCTCTCTCTCTCTCTCTCTCTCACACACACACAACTCCGCATCCACTTACACACCCGCATCCTCTTCCATCTTACCATTGTCCCCTGCTAATGGAACATATTCAAAGTAACCCCGTGAGTGTGACGCCCTGGCCTTTGACCAGCCCATCGTGCCAAAGATTCGTGCCGTCGTGCTCATGGGTCGTGGAGCCATACTGAGAGGTGGTGTTGCCGTGCTCATGGGTCGTGGAGCCGTACTGAGAGGTGGTGCTGCCGTGCTCATGGGTCGTGGAGCCGTGCTCGAAGGCTTCACCACTCAGATAAACAAAACACCTACGTGACCCCAGAGGTGGGGAACCATCCGGCACCAGTTGAGCCCCAGCGGGTGATCTCCCCAGCTCAGCATGATACGAACTTGTGCATGATTAAGGCAGCATCATGACCCGCCCTGGCCTGGTATAAACGTGGTGCTGGTTGATACAGAAATCGTCGAGAGACAGTGGTTGGTCGTGTGGGTAAAGACTCCGGATGCCTCCCAGGAGGCGGCTCATTTCAGACCCGTCTTGAGCTTTCTTGTTAACTATGGACAAAGACACATCCATAGAGTGTGTGTGTCCAAACAAACGAAGCTTTCAAGGACGATGACCAGACGTTGGTAAGATAGGAAAGAATTATCGCCTGACGGAAGCCATACTGGTGATCAGAGAGAAGACTGTGAGACTGAAAGATGTCTGAGGATATGGGAGCTGAGAAGGGATTCAAAGACCATGGAAATGGTAGATGTCAAAGCAACAGGACGATAGTCAGAAAAGACGAGCCAGCACAGGTGTAAGTACAGAGGCACACTTTAAGTACAAGGGGATGGTTGCCATTAGGACCATAAGCCTTTCTTGTGTCCAGAGAGAAGCGCCCTCTGGACAGTTCCGAGAGAGCTAACGGGAAGGAAGGGACATAGGATTGAAAGTAAGAGGAGAAACGGGAACCAAAGAGAGTTACTTTGTCTACGGGAGAGACAGCTATGGTACTGTCAGAACAGAAAAGTGCAGGGAAGGCAGAGCAACAGAAGTTGTTAGAGATGCCATCAGCTAAAGACCAGAAGGACCTATCAGTGGATGACGAGAGGTTATCACACTTCCTTTCAATAGATGAACGCTTTGCCTCACGGATAACGTGCTTGCAGTGATTACGGGCACTGATAAATGCTGAATGGGAGTCGGAGGAAGATGAGCTCTTCCAAGCCTGATATGCCTGATCCCTTGCCTGAATGGCTTCAGAACAGGAACAGTTAAACCATGGACTGGACGAAGAAGCCGTCTACGAGGAAGAAGGGATAAATGCTTCCATGAACGCAACATTAACCTCTGATATGAGTTTGGCGGAGACAAAAGCATCGCCACATACGAGTCAAAAATTTACCCACGGAAATTCAGAGAAGAATTTAAGTTATTCCAATCAGCTTTGGAGAGGCGCCAGTATTAACGTTTAGAAGGCGTCGCTGGAGGTGGAGGAAGTGCCGGTGAAATAGATATATTTATGAGAGGGTGGTCAGATGTACCAACTGGGGGAGAGATTGTGAAGTTACAGCGCGAAAGATTTGAGGTAAAAGAAATCTTGAATATTAGAAGTGTGGTCACAGCGGTCAGGAGATAATATGTTCTTAATCAATGAGAATGGAGAAAGTGAGGGCTTTCATCCCTCCTAACATCCGTATGGGAGGAATTCAACCATTCCCTATGGTGAACGTTGAAATCGCTACAGCAGATCTCGGCTTGCGGGTGAGATGATGCCACAGAAGTTTAGATAGCCGAAGAAAGATATATAATTAGAATCAGAAGAGCAAGGGGAAAAGTGAGGTAGTTGGGAGACAAACCTTGAGCTAGATAACTTCAAAGTTTGCGGTCTCAAGGTCCTTGAGGCGTGCAACAGGTGTGTTGATGTTGGAATAAACACCACCTTCGAATCGGAATCGTGAGTGGAGATTATGATTCGACTTGAAAAATGGACTAGTGAGAACATCATCAGACAACTGGGTCTTACGAGAGAAGTCAAATATTAAGAAAGGTGCTAGGCAGATGGTATTCAATAGAAAAGAAGCGACCCGAGAGACCAGGAATGTTGATATAGTGAAGAGAAGAAGAGGAAGGTCTATCAGGCGGGAAAGGTCGTACGAGGGGAGGTACTACTACTGCCAGAGCCCTCCCTCTCATTGGCACTAGGGTCACGGGAGGGAACCAGGAGATTCTTGGCACCCCATGATGCCAGGGACTTGGGGGCCATAGGTTTGTTGGACTCTCTCATGATTAAATTCAAAAACGATTGTGCAGAGAGGAGGTGGCAAGAGAACGTATGTGAAGAAAATAAGTGAGGTTTGATGAGGTTAAGTTGCTTGTAAGGAGAAGATGGCACGACTAGCCCTGTCGTCCCATTCTGATGAGACAGACAGTAAGACCAGCAATCCTGGCAGGGAGGGTGTAGGGTGGTTCCGGCCACCACATTAACGCTCCTCAGTCAAGACGGTAGCAACACCCTGGGAGGCTGCTGTCAACAGCATACTGCACAGTTGCTCCGAGGGGGAGAGATGGATATTCCTCGAGTTAGCTGGAGTACCGAGAGGGGCTAATACCCTACCACTTGAGCTGTCCCTTCAGCTAGCAGCAGACTCGCACAAGAGAGTGTGGTTTGGGGGGTATATCATAGACTTGCAGGGGTCGTGGGAGGGGCCATTACTCTAATACATGAACCCTCCTTCTCGCTGGCAGCAGAGTCACACACGCACACATAATGCTTTCCATCAGTAAGGAATCAACCCCCTATCATATGCCTTGGAGATGTGCTTGTTATACTGCCTATGATAGAGAAATGACTATTCGATTACGAGCAATCGAGAATCCCTCGTCTCACGTCCATGAACAACGGGGTTCTCATTTACATCTACAAGTCTCTCTTTTGCATACCTATCACTTGATAAGTTATCCAATAATGCCCGCTGACCATGCTACCACTCGCATACTTATACACACTTGTGTACATCCCTCTTTTAATCTAGGTATTCCCAATCAACAGCCTTCTTTTAGCACATAAATCCACGAGCTGTTCACCATTATGGCGTCAGTGAAGTAGCGCCAGGAACAGAGAAGAAAATAGCCTAATTCTCTCTCATCCAATTTCTAGGTGTTATGTGTAATGCACCAACGCCAAAGCGAACTATTTATCACCAGGCCCAAAAGGCCATTCTGTAGTTTCCCCGGACGTTTCACATGATCTGGTTCATTTTATTGACAATGCGTTACCTCCTGTAAACCAAATCGCTCCCATTCGCTCTGTCCTGTGCAAGCCTCTCATCATCCTGCGAATCACATTTTGACGTAGATCCCTGCTTCTCTGAATTAGTCATTTCAGTATATAATTAAACATACATACTTAGGATTTATCTTTTATAGTGATCTTCTTATCTTTGATAAAGTTAGATCAGAGTGCTTATGTGCTTCGTCTGACTGAATTATGCTTTTAGACTTTGTCTTCAAGTGTTCAGCACAGTTCATCAGGCTTAAAGTCTATTACACATAATTCTTGGTACGGATATAATGGTTCTGATAATATGAGTAACAAGAGTTTTATACTGATATATTACAGTTTTTTTCTGAGCCTAAAGTACGGGTGATAAAGTTAAGACTGGAGCGGTAGAAGAAGGGCGCCGCCCATCAGGGCCAGAGGTGTTCTGCCCCAAGCGATCACTCGACCCTCCGCTGTTGGAGCTTTCAGGAGTTGGTCACTGTGAGGGCCACAGCTGCCACCAGGTGAGGTCCTGTTACAGACCAAATTGTCTTGAAACGCTAGGGACGCCTTGCAGCAAACGAAGTGTGGGAGAAGCTGACGGTAAGAAAGTGCCGAGGGCCACACGTGTAGGTGGGTAAGATGGCCATGGGTCACCTGGCCATGATTGAAGCCACCTCCCTGGTTGTCTTGCTCTAGGCCCAGCACGGCCACTCCTCCGCCACGCACTTCACATCCCCGACACTGTCAAAACAACGGACGAGAGTCACACGTCTAGCACTTACTGCATGAAGGTTGTGGACACGTGAGCATGTATAAGAATACAAATTGCCGTTTCTTGGTGTGTTAGTAACTAGGAAATTTGATCACTTATCTTTTACGATCCACTGGAAGACTACCAACGCTGAGGGCTATATTCATCATTTCCTTAGTACATGACCCTTCTGTAAAGATGCCTGTAGTTATGTCTACGTTTCTAAAAACGTTATAGAATGTGATCCCACAAGTTGGTAGATCCTTTAGACAGTTATATTATCCTAAGTGGTTTATGAACAAAGCTTACTGGAAATCCAGGAAGACATTTTATGCATCTAGTAACAAAAATATGGAAAAGGATGATAAGTCCAAATGTTTGATCTTGTCCTATTTTTCTAACTTTCTAATGTAAGACAGGTACTGAAAACAGTGCTGTTAATGCTGCCTTCCAATACAATAACTATCAGTAAGACTAATCAAAACTAGGCCAAATCAACAGAAAATTGGGAATGTTTACGCTGTCATATGTAACGCATGTAAAGATGAATACATTGGCCAGACAAGTAAACCAGTAAATGAGAGATGCATTGGCACTGTCATTCAGTACGCAGAGATATCCAAAGCAATGCAATCGCTAAGCATTTGCAAGAAAACAATAATCCTGTACACCTTAATATCCAGTCATATCATAACCCTCATTTGATTATGCTACTCGTAACGTCATTGAATCTGTCTTAATTGCTGATACTAAAAACTTATAAGAGCTTTTAAGCTCTATAGGTTCTGCTGCATATAAGCCATCCAAGTGGCTAGTGACATTACTGTCTCCTTTTGTGGGTATCATTTCAGATTCATTAGTAAAAAAACAGTGAGGATTTGGTTAGAAAGCTGAAATCACGAAATGTAAAGTATTCTTATAGAACAGTGAGTCTTTACGTGAAATTGCTGTTCACCAACGTCCCGGTAAATTATGTGTTAACCTTTCTTTCAAACATCTTGGGGAACAACTTGAGAGCATTCCTAGCAAATATTTACATGGAATATTTTGAAAATCATTTTCTAAACACTATAAAGGAACAAAACAGTTTGGCTCCGATGTGTGGACGAAGTACTTTGTTTTTGGCCTAATAATCTATCAATAGAGGACTTCATGCACGAGTTAAACTCATTAGCTCCTTCCATAAAGTTTACTCATGAAGTCGAAATTAATAAGTTACCCTTTTTGAATGTAGAGGTCATCTAGGATAAAGGTATCTTGAAAACTAAGGTTTACAGAAAACCCACAAATATACTGTCTTATATCCATGTATTATTCAAAATCATCATATTAACGTAAAAAGATCGGTTTTCATATCAATGTACACGAGAGCATATAGAATTTCAGAACCTGAATTTTTAGATGAACTGAAAATGATTCAGTGCATTTGACAGAAGATAAGATACCCAATAAATATAATTAACCAGTGTCAGAATACAGCAAGGAAACGTTTTCATAGTGGCTAAAATGATACGCCATAATGCAAAGCTAACCAAAGAACCGTTTTTCTTCCCTTCTATGAGAATTTTCTCGAATGTGTTCACATTCTCAAAGACTTATCGTACAAGTAGTATTCAAATATGACAACACCATTAAGAAAGCCCTCATCAAAAGAAACTCATCAAATATTACAGGTGTTGTTTATTAAGTCCCATGTAAAGACTGTAACTAATCTTATATTGGACAATCGGGGAAGGATTTGGAGACTAGGATCTCACAACATAAGTTTAGTGATAGGATAGCTCAATAGATCAACGTCTTATTTCAACATAAAGCTGCTTTTGATCACCATATCGACTGGGAAGGAGCTAAGACCATAGCTGAATCAAATTCTTTCAGTGAAAGGAATGTAACTGAATCGTTTTGATCTCTGGTACATTTGATCGTAGTGTAAATATGTCCTTTGGCCATTCTAAATGTGACAGTGTTAACTGAAATAATTTTCAGAGGTATCCACCAGAATAACCCTGTCCACACACCACGTAAGGAGAGAAACGACAAACGTCAGTTCACATAATTAGTGCCCCTCCCACTGCTAACTCTGTGCTTCTAAAGACTTCAGAACTTGTACCTCCCCCACTCTGTCTGAGGATATAGTAAACAAAAGTCAAGTGGTTAGTTCTAATCCTCCTCGAAGGCTCAGACTGGGATGAGAAGAATGTAGAGATAGTAATATGTTTGAGCAAAGAAGCCTAGATGTTCTGGCTCTGAGTGAAACGAAGCTCAAGGGTGAAGGGGAAGAATGCTCTGGAAAAGTATTGGGAGTAGGGTTATGGGTTGGTGAGAGGAAAGGAACTTAGGAAGGCGTAGCACCACTCTTGGAGCAGGAGTTGTGGGAGTGTGTGATAGAGTGTAAGAAAGTAAATTCAAGATAGATGTAGGTAAAACTGAAACTGGATGGAGAGAGATGGGTGATTATTGGTGCTCATGCACTTGGCCATGAGAAAAAAGATCACGAGAGGCAGGTGTTTTCGGAGCAGCTGAGTGTGTCATTAGCTTCGGTGCAAGAGACCTGGTATTAGTGATGAGTGATTTAAATGCGAAGGTGAGTTATGTGGTACTTGAGGTTATAATTGGTGTACATGGGGTATTCAGTGTTGTGAAAGGAAATGGCGAGGAGCTTGTGGATTTGTGTGCTGAAAAAAGACTGGTGACTGGGAATACCCGGTTTAAAAAGAGATATACATAAGTATACGTATATGAGTACGAGAGATGGTCAAATGGCATCATTGGATTACGTTTTAATCGATAGCCATGTAAAGGAGAGACTTCTGGATGTTAATGTGCAGAAAGGGGCAGCTGGGGTGATGTCTGGCCACTATCTTGCGGAGACGAAGATGAAGATTTGTAGAGGTTTTCAAAAAACAGAAGAGAGACTGTTGGGGAGAAGAGAGTGGTGAGTGTAAGTGAGCTTGGAAAGGAGACTTCTTTGAGGAAGTAATAGGAGATATTGACTATAGAATGGCAAAAGGCGAGAGCAAATGACGTGAGGGGAGTGGGTGAGGAATGTGGCATGAGAAAGGTGGGAGATGGGAAGATTAGAAAGGGTAGTGAGTGGTGGGATGAAGAAGAAAAGTTGTTAGTGAAAAAAAAAATAGAAACGTTTGGGCAATACTTACAAGGAAGGAGTACAAATGACTGGGAGATGTATAAGAGGAAGCGGCAGGAGGTCAAGAGGAAGATGTATGGGTTGATAAAGAAGGCAAATAAAAGTTGGTGTGAGAGAGCATTATTAAACTTTAGGGAGAATATAAAAATGTTTTGGAAGGAGGTAAATAATGTGCGCAAGACAAGAGAACAAATGGGAGCATCGGTGAAGGAAGCAAGTGGATAAATGATTACAGGTAGCGATGAGAAGTGAGAAACAGTTGGAGTGAATGTGAACACATTCAAATTTATTGAATGTGTTTGATGACAAAGTGGCAGATGTAGGGTGTTTTAGTCGGGGTGATGTGTGAAAGGAGAGGGTCAGGGAGAATTATTTGGTTAAGAGAGAAGAGGAGATGAAAGCCTTGCGGAAGATCTAACTCAGGAAGGCGGAGGGTTTGGATGATATTGCACTTGAATTGATTAAGATAGGTGGTGAATGTGATGTTGATTGGTTGGTAAGGATATTCAATGTATGTATAGATCGTGGTGAAGTACCTGAGGATTGGCGGAGTGCATTAATTGTGCCATTGTACAAAGGCAAAGGGGATAAGGTGAGTGTTCAAACTACAGAGACATAAGTTTGTTGAGTATTCCTGGAAAATTGTATGGAAGGGTACTGATTGAGTCAAGCTATGTACAGAGCATCAGATTAGAGAGGAGCAGTGTGGCTGCAGAAGTGGTAGAGGATGTGTGGATCAGGAGTTTGCTTTGAAGAATGTGTATGAGAAATTTTTGAAAAACAGATGAATTTGTATGTGGCATTTATGGATCGGGAGAAGGCATACGATAGGATTGATAGAGATTCTTTGTGGAAGATCTTAAGAGTATATGGTGTAGGAGGTAAACTACTAGAAGCAGTGGAAAGTTTTTATCAAGAAGCACGTGTACGAGTAGGAAGAGAAGAGAGTGATTGGTTCACATTCAAGGTCTGTCTGCGGCAAGGGTGTGTGATGTCTCCATGGTTGTTTGATTTTTTAATGAATGTGGTAGTTAGGGAGGTTATATAATATTGTTGGAGCCACTATACCTTTAAACAAACCCATTTCTGCTCTCCGAGATAACGTTCTCGCCTTCCACATATTCTTCAACGCTCCCAGAACCTTCACCCCCTCCCTTACCTTAACATTCACTTCCGCTTCCATGGCTCAGTCAGCTGCTAAGTTCACTCTCAGGTATCTAGGAGACGTCATTAACTCCAGTTTTTCCCCATTCAAACTTTCCTCACAATTAGCTTGCCCCTCATCCGTACTGAAGCTAACAAGCTTGCTCTTACTCACATTTACTCTCTACTT